>JAULJZ010134246.1:0-10815 GCA_032270985.1 Heliamphora pulchella | reverse complement strand
AGACCCATATAAGATCGCACCCTCTAATGAATCAAAATAACGAATATTAAATATATGCAAATCAATAATTATTTTCGGATTAAAATGATAAACAATATTCATAATAACCTTGGGGTGTGAATTAATTTATATAACCAGTAGTCAGTAGTAAATTAATTACTCCAAATGTCCCATTCAATACACATAAAGTGTACTAGCACAGAGAGTCGGAATAATAGACAACGCTATTATCTGTTCTCATAAAATGGAAAACTAATTTTATTAAAAATAAAATTAAATACTAAAAACATGATTTTTAATATACCAACCCTAACAATATCTCACTTTTACTCAAAATCATGCTGCTATACATCTAACTCCCATGCCCTCTACATGACTATCAAAAGTCCCAGCCGGTAAGCTCTTTGTAAAAGATCTACAAGGTTATCTCCTAATGCAAGTATTATGTCTGACTAAAAATCTGAGTCTGTATACCCTAAAGGTACTAGACTGTCTGCCCGGTAAATCAATATATAATCCTTAGTCCTTTTCAAGTACTTGATTATATTCTTTATCGCAATCCAATACTCCTGCCCTAGATTAGACTGATATCTGCTAAACATGCCAACGGCAAAACAGATGTCGGGTCTAGTACAAAGCATAGCATACATGAGGCTTCCTATTGCCGAAGCATAAGGAACCGCCTTTATCTTCTCTTTCTCATCAGGTGTCTTAGGATACTGATCCTTGGATAGAGTGATTTCATGCCTGAAAGGGATAAACCATTTCTTAGAATCCTGCATGCTAAAGCGAGCAAGGATATCATCGATATACTTTGCTTGTGATAAGTCCAACATCCTTTGTTTTCGATCTCGCATAAGCTTGATCCCAATGATGTGACTGGCTTCTCCCAAGTCTTTCAAATCGAACTGTCTAGATAACCATACTTTAACCGTAGATAATGCCCCCACATCATTTTCGATGAACAAGATATCGTCTACATAAAGTACTAAGAAGATCACCACGCTTCCGTCACGCTTTTTGTACGCACAAGGCTCATCCGGACTTTGATCAAAATCATAAGATTTTATAGCTCGACCAAACCGAGTGTTCTAAGACCTCGATGCCTACTTAAGTCCATAAATGGATCTCTTAAGCTCGCACAACATGTGCTCTTGGCCCTTTACAATGAATTCGTCTGGTAGTATCATATAGATACACTCGTCAAGACATCCTGTTAAGGAAACCTATCTTGACATCCATTTGCCAAATTTTGTAATCGAAATGTGCGGCAATGGATAAGAGAATCTAGATAGACGTAAGCATGGCTACCGGCGAAATGGTTTTCTCATACTTGATCCCTTCTTTCTAAGTGAACCCTTTAGCAACAAACCTAGCTTTAAAAGTTTCAACCTTCCCGTCTACTTCTCTCTTCTTTTTGTAGATCCACTTTCACTCAATGGATTTTATCCCTTTGGGAGACTCTATAAGTTCCCAAACCTGATTGGAATACATAGATTCCATCTCTGATTTCATTGCCCTTTGCCAAAGATCTGCATCATTGTCTTGTAGTGCTTCATTGTAGTTACAGGGCTCGGTGTCCAGTTCTGTCGGGATCTTATCGAAAGACTCTCCCAAGAACATATACCGGTCAGGTTGATGAACAACCTTCCCACTACGACGAGGCACTACTTGTGTCTGTGTACTAGTAGTAACAGGATGTGCATAATCTGAACCCTGTGTGTAAATGAATGCCTAGAATATCTCTTTATTTATGTTTATGTATGTCCCGACGTGCCCAGAGGACGGGGCATCATAGGCATGATGCCCGACGATGTGGTTACTATTCGCAACGAGGCACGATGATGGCTTTAATGATCAAATACCCGTGAAAGTCTACTTTGGCGATTCCCAAAGTGAAATCCTTGTTATAATCTGGGTGCATATTGGGTTGGGCATCTACATTTTATACGCACGTGTTTATTGACTTATCTGCTATCCAGTCATACGATGTTTTACTCAATGGCAACGGCGTGGATTGTGCGCCATACTCTAGGCCAACAATATTCAATAAACCATTTCAAACACCGGTGACACACCCAGGGTATATAAACCAAATTTGTAACACCGGGGGCTCACCCAGGGTGTACAAGGGAAATTCATCCCAAGTGGTTTGTCCCACATTAAGACTCGTGATGCCTTTGCTAGTGTCAGCCTAAAAGTCCAAGCTAACGAAATCAGAATGCTAGCGACGAACCCATGGTGCCCAACAATGTCTGTAAATCATTTCAAACACTGGGGACGCACCCAGGGTGTATATACCAAATCTGTAACATCGAGGACGCACCCATGGTGTACAAGGGGAATACATCCCAAAACATTTTCAATAAAATGGCAACCAGAGACGCCCTAGACTTAGAATCAAGAACGACGATCTCAATACAGCCCTTCCCAACAACGATTTGCACAGATGAACTCCAACATGTTAAGATGCAAGTGACAATGCTCATAATGTGTACCATCGATCTCAAGTGTAACAATTTAAAGCATGGAATCAACTAGCATGGCAATGTTCATGGTACAATTCGTAAAGTATAAGGTATATGTATGTGAAACACAAGTTACAATTCTCAAGATATGATTCAACATGATAGCGTGAGTTCTAAATCATCATACATTCACTTAAAAACACTAATCAACTAATTCAAACCAATCACCAAATAAAACTCGGGTTTCATAGTAAATGGTACTCAATTGACACTTAGCGACTTTTAAGAACAAAATCAAGTATTAAATTAAAAGGGGCGACAGAGTTTTCGGGCATCTAGGCTTGGAATCAAGTTATGATTTTTGAATACCATTTAGATAAAAATATTTTCTATAACTCTCATATTTAACACCAAGGCCAAAACGTAAGGCAAATGGGTGAACAAAGCATCCTAAATAATAACGGTTCAGCACTTTTCTTAAGATTTTACCAAAAATATGTTTCTGTTGGTCACGGTTTTGGGGAATCATATCAACTCCAAATGAGCCCATTTTGTATTATGTTCTAGTTTAATATGTCCCCTACAGATTTCATGTTTAGAACTAAGGATAGTTGTTTGAAACAAGTTAAAATTTTTGGCCATTTTAAAAAGTATGTTCTGTAAGCCGCCAAAACTCAGAAGAGCCAGTTTTGGACAGAGAGTTTGAAACGATTTTGGGATATCATTCCGAGGCTTTAAGGTATGATGTTTGGGCAGAAACTACTTCAATATGTTATCAACAATGTTCATGTAGACCACTTATGGAATAGGTCATTAAAAATTGGGATTTTGAGCTATATAAAAATATGTAATAGAATGTTCCTTGGGGGCCGAAATTCAACAGAGACTTTCAAAGAGGTTTTGACCTAACAAGACTCAATATTTTGTTCTCCTTTATGGTGGGTCGATATATATACATGTGATCTACAACTTTCATATTTTGCAAAAAGTTCGGAGCTCACTTTAAACTAGGGTTTCCAAGTCAGTTGTGTTGACTGGTCAAAAAATGACACACTTTTGTAAAATTACAATATCTTGAGTTCTGGTTTTGCAAATGAGTTGAAATCAACTTTGGATGAAATATAACACAAAGATATAAGTCTGTACATAAATACCATGCTTAGATCAATTTTTTATATTGAGTTATAGCATTTCAAATCTCAGGGAAAAAATATCAAAGTTCTCAACAATTGAGCATTTTAGGGTTCAAGTCTTCCACTTATGTCATGTCAAGTGTTTCCTCCATTTCGTTCCATGCTTGTATTTTAGACTTTAATATCAAGGATCCAGCACACTTAGAAGTCATCAAACTCAAAGATAACAACACACAACAACATCTCATATCATTCATAAACAGAACAGTCCCAAATTTTCAACTACGATGCCTTTTCGGTTTGATTTTGGTTCTCGATTCTTAGAGTGTTTAAAGAGATGTATTGGGGGATATTTTGAGGGATATTAGACAAAAGGTTTGTAGGTTTTACTTACTTGCTTAAGGGCTCAAGGGATGGAGGTATAGAAGGATTTAGCTTTAAAACAAAACACCTCTCCTTGGTTCCTTTTTCTTCTCCTCCTTCTTTCCTCTCTCAAACTTGTAGAATATCTCAAGAACACTCAACCCAATCTTTCTCTCTCTATATGCACGAAAATATGAATGGGAGGGAGTGGTGTTTGGATTGGTTTATATAGGAGAAGGGTTAGGGAACAAGGAGGGAACACAAGATTAATTAAGGTACTTTTTGTTTTCTTTTTTCTTTACACATCACAGTTTCCATAGCAATTAATTAAATAGATATAGTCTTTGAAGTCAAATTAAGCTATTTTGGTAGTATATGACTTTTTAACTTATTTTGTTGTGTATGAACTTTAATAATAATTTATTTCTTTTTGTTGACCTATAACACTATATTATTATGTATATTACTTGTTTAACAAGTATTGGATCTTCATAATACTTAATTTAATACATTTCTTATCATTTTAAGCTAAAAAGAAAGCAAAAAGTTACTTTTAGCACTCTTCCCAAGGTGGCCGGCCACTAAGGGGTAATTTTGTTATTTTCAATATTATTTTGTCTTTTACTATTTAATTGTACTTAAATCCTTAATTTAGGGTATCTATGTGTCCAATTACAGCAAAAAAGTTTTAAAAACTCAAATTTGGATATATGGATACCCTAAATCAAGGAGTTAAGTACAATTAAGTAGCAAAGGATAAAATAACATCAAAACTTTTAAAAATACCCCTTAGTGGCAGACCACCATGGGAAGTGTGCCAAAAAGTGATTTTTTACTTTTTGTTAGCTTTAAATGATGACAAAAGTATTAAATTAAACATTATGATGATCCAATACTTGTTAAACAAGTAATATACATAATAATATAGTGTTATAGGTTAACAAAAGCAAACAAATCATTATTGAAGTTCACACACAACAAAATAAGTTAAAAAGTCACATATTGCCAAAATAACTTAGTTTGACTTAAAAGACTGCATCTATTTAATCAAATGCTATGAAAATTATGATAGTACATGAAAATACTATATTTCTCATAAACATACTAAAATAATAGGTCTCAGTACGAAAATACACAAAATACATGCATAAAATTAACTTTTAATGCATTTTCTTGCACAAAATAGCACGTAGACCAATGCAAAACCCATTGATTGATGTTGGGTCAGGTTTTTGTCCCCCAAATGGCCCCCTAGCTGTATTTCTCTACCCCAAATCTGATGTATAAGCCTCAAAACTTGCACCATGTCAACTCATATCAATTCAACCCATGTGATGTGCAAGGAAAAAAGGAAACAAAAAGTACCTTAATTAATCTTGTGTTCCCGCCTTGTTCCCTAACCCTTCTCCTATATAAACCAAGCCAAACACCACTCCCTCCCCTTCATATATTCGTGCATATAGAGAGAGAAAGATTGAATTGAGTGTTCTTGAGGTATTTTACAAGTTTGAGAGAGGAAAGAAGGGGGAGATGAAAAAGGAACCAAGGAGAAGTGTTTTGTTTTAAAACTAAGTCCTTCCATACAACCATCCCTTGAGCCCTCAAGCAAGTAAGTAAAACCTCTAAACCTTATGTCTAATATCCCTCAAAATATCCCCCAGCACCTCCCTTTAAACACTCTAAGAATCGAGAACCGAAATCATACCGAAAAGGCGTCATAGTTGAAAATTTGGCGTTGTTATGTTTATGAATGATATGAGATGTTGTTGTATGTTGTTATCTTTGAGTTTGATGACTTCTAAGTGTGCTGGAGCCTTGATATTAAAGTCTAAAACACAATCATACAAAGAAATGGAACCAAAACTTGACATGACATAAGTGGAAGACTTGAACCCTAAGAGGCTTAATTTTTGAGAACTTTGATGTTTCTGCCCTGAGATTTGAAACGCCATAACTCAATATAGAAAATTGATCTAAGCATGTGCTTTATGTCAAGACTTATATCTTTGAGTTCTCGTTCATCTAAAGTTGGTTTCAACTCATTTTCATAACGAGAACTCAAGATATTGCAATTTTACCAAAGTGTGTCATTTTTCGACCAGTCAACACTAATGACTTGGAAACCCGAGTTTAAAGTGAGATCCGAACTTTGCTCAAAATATATAAGTTGTAGAAATTATGTATATATATCTACCCACAAAAAAATAGCACAAAGTATTAAGTTTCAATAGGCCAAAATCCCTTTTAAAATCTTTGCTGAGTTTCAGCCCTTAAGGGACACTTCTGTCACAAATTTTTGTGTAGCGCAAAATCCCTATTTTTAATGACCTATTCCAAACGTAGACTACATGAACATTGTAGCTAACATATTGAAGTACTTTTTTCCCAAAAATCAGACCTTAAAGCATCGAGATAATACCCCAAAAAAGTTTCAAATCCTCTGTCCAAAATCGGCTCTGCTGAGTTTTGGCAGTTGACAGAATCTATTTTCTCAAATAGCTAAAAGGTCTAACTTGTTACAAACAACTACCCCTAACTCTAAACATGAAACTTGTAGGGTACTCATTGAACTAGAACATGCTAAACAATGGGCTCATTTGGACTTGATATGATACCCCAAAACTGAAACCAATAGAAGCATAATTTTGGTAAAATCTTGAGAAAGGTGCTGAACCGTTTTTACTTAAGATGAATTGTTCACCCATTTGCCTGTAGAAAATATTTTTATCTAAATGATGTATATAAGCAATAACTTCATTCTGAGTCCAGATACCCCAAAACCTTGTCGACCACTTTAATTGAATACTAGATTTTTTACCTTAAAAGTTGCTAAGTGTACGTGTGAGTACCTTATTGTAAGACTTGAGTTTTATATGATTATTGATTTGAATTAGTTGAATTGTGTTTTTAAGTGAATGTACGGTGATTTAGAATTCATGCAATCATGTTGAATCATATATTGAGAATTGTAGCTTTTGCTTCACATACTTGTACCTTATGTTTTGTGATTTGTACCATGAACCTTGCCATGCTAGTTGATGTCATACTATAAATTTTTACACTTGAGATCGATGGTACACATTATGAGCATTGTCACTTGCATCTTGGCATGTTCGAGTCCATCTGTGCAAACCATTGTTGGGATGAACTGTATTGAGATCGTCGTTCTTGATTTGAAGTCTAGGGCATCCCTGGTTGCCATTTTTTCAAAAATATTTTGGGATGTATTCCCCTTGTACACCCTGGGTGCATCCTCGGTGTTTGAAAAGATTTTGGTTTATACTCCCTGGGTGCGTCCCCGGTGTTTGAAATGGTTTATGGATATTGGTGGGCACCATGGGTTCGTCGCTAGCATTCTGATTTTGATAGCTTAGACTTTTGGATTAACACCGGCGAAGACATCACGAGTCTTAAGGTGGGACAAATCGCTTGGGTTGAATTCTCTTTAAACACCCTGCGAGCGTCCCCAGTGTTACAGATTTGGTTTATACACCCTGGGTGTGTCCCTGGTGTTTGAAATAGTTTATTTAATATTGTTTGTCGGGAGTATGGAGCGGACCCCACGCCGTTTCCATTGAGTAAAACAACTGTGGCATTGTAATGACCCGGTACAGACCCTAGTTGTAACAACCCAGTTGATAACGATCCATGTAAAGACCCTACCCAAACCCTAAGTGGTCGTGACAGATAGTCCACGAGACTATAGAACACAGAAGAAATTTAGTATCCTAACTCTAATAAAAAATCCTAAGTTCGAAGAAATGGAATAAAAACTTGACATGACATAAGTAGAAGACTTGAACCCTAAGAAGCTTAATTTTTGAGAACTTTGATATTTTTGCCCTGAGATTTGAAATGCCATAACTCAATGTAGAAAATTGATCTAAGCATGTTATTCATGCCCAGATTTATCTTTTTGTGTTATCTTTCATCCAAAGTTAGTTTCAACTCCTTTTCATATGTATAACTTAAGATGTTGCAATTTTTTCAAAGTGTGTCATTTTTCGACCAGTCAACACTACCAACTTGGAAACCCTAGTTTAAAATGAGATCCAAACTTTGGTCAAAATATGAAAGTTGTAGATAGCATGTATATGTATCTACCCACAAAAAATAAGAACAAACTATTGAGTTTGGATAGTCAAAACCCTTTTGAAAGTCTATGTTGAGTTTCAGCCCCCAAGGAACATTGTGTTACATGTTTTTATTTAGCTCAAAACCACTATTTTTAGTGACCTATTCCAAATGTGGTATACATAAACAATGTAGATAATATATTGAAGTACTTTTGCCCAAAAATCAGACCTTAAAACCTCAGGATGATATTCCAAAACCGTTTCAAACCCTCTGTCTAAAACTGGCTCTGTTGAGTTTTGGCGGCTAACAGATCCTACTTTTTAAAATGACCAAAATGTCTAACTTGTTCCACACAACTACCCTTAGTTCTAAACATGAAACTTGTAGGGGACATGTTAAAATAGAACATGCTAAAAAATGGGCTCATGTGGATTTGAAATGATACCCCAAAACTAATACCAACAGAAGCATAATTTTGGTAAAATCTTGAGAAAAGTGCTGAACCGTTTTTGCTTAGTATGAATTGTTCACCCATTTTCCTTGTGGTTTGGCCTTGGTGTTAAATATGAGAGTTGTAAAAAATATTTTTATCTAAATGGTGTATAAAAATCATAGGTTGATTCCAAGTCTAGATACCCCAAAACCTTGTCTGCCCTTTTAATTTAATACTTGACTTTTGGCCTTAAAATTTGTTAAGCGTATATTTGAGTACCATTCACTATGAGACCTAAGTTTTTGTATGATGTTTGATTGAATTAGTCAATTAATATTTCTAACTGAATGCTTGATGATTTAGAACCCATGCTATCATATTTGAGTCATATCTTGAAAATTGTAACTTGTGCTTCACATACTTGTACCTTATGCTTTGTGCGTTGTACCATGAATCTTGCCATGTTAATTCCATGCTACAAATTATTGCACTTGCGATCAATAATACACATTATGAGCATTGTCACTTGCATCCTGGCATATTGGAGACCATCTGTGCAAACCGTTGTTGAGATGGGCTGTTTTGAGATCGTCATTATTGATTCTAAGTCTAGGGCGTCCCTGATTGCCATTTTCAAAAATATTTTGGTTTATACACCTTGGGTGCGTCCCTAGTGTTTGAAATGATTTTGGTTTATACACCCTGGGTGCGTCCCCGGTGTTTGGAATGGTTTCTGGATATTGTTGGGCACTATGGGTTCGTCGCTAGCATTTTGATTTCGATAGCTTGAACTTTTGGGTTGACACCGGCGAAGGCATGTGATAATAAGAGGCCAGTGACAATAAGTCCCTGAGGCAATGACAATAAGTCCTGAGACAATGACAATAAGTCCTGAAGTAATGATAATGATTCCCTGCAGGCAGTGACAATAAGTCCCAAAGTGGTGCGGACCACACACTGTTGCCATTGAGTAAAATAGCTATGACATGAAGCCCAACGATGCATTTACTATTCACAACGAGGCGCAATGATGGCTTTGGTGATCAAATGCCTGTGAAAGTCTACTCTGGTGATTTCCCGGCGTGAAATCCTTATTATAATCTGGGTGCATGTTGGGTTGGGCATTTGCATTTCGTATGCACATATTTTTTGACTTATCTGCAATTCTGTCATAAAATTGTCTGTCTCCTTGACTATAAACTGTACTGGGAGTTATACGGTATGCGTTGTGGTGAATTTTGCGCCGTGAGATTAGTTAGAAGGTTAGAGTGTTTTGCTTTTAGGTCTTGGCTAATGGCATTCGTGCCACAGGTAAGTAGAAGTTCTTAGAGGAAGCCATCCCAAAGGGAGAAGAAGAGTTTGAAGAACAGGGTGAGTTTCAAGAGCACATAGATCCCATTGATGCTTTCTGAGGAGTCAAGACCTCTGCTTTTGTTCTGATATTTAGTTCTCTCGTGCTTAGTGTAATTTTTGAAATTTCTTGGTGAAATTGTAATAGTTACGTACTTTTGAACGATTCAGAACTCCTTTATGATATAATAACTAACATATATAAATATGAATAAATGGCTCGAATATATATTTTTATTTATATTTATATATGTCCTGACATGCGTGGAGGACGGGACGTCACAGTTGGTATCAGAGCCCAGGTTTAGTGAACCTTTAGGCCTTGAGTTATGGGAGACTACGATTTCTGTAGCGTTGAAGCTCTGTAGAGTGTTTATATTATTAAATTATCACTTATCATTCTAAAAACATAAAATTTATACCTTAAGTTTCTCTTCCTAATCGTCCCTCATCTTAAGATGGTGTTCGACGCAGAGCCAGCTGGAGAACCATGGGCAGCACCTGACCCAGAAGACTCGGACCCCGAGGAAGAACCCATTAAAGAACAAGACCCAATAGATGTATTTTCGTTGGCATGGATGTTCTTGGATGAGTGGCCAATTCATGAAGGAGAAGAGGCAGGGGAAGCAGGGGCAAACGAAGAACCAGATGAGGTAGGAAACGAGGCTGATGTTGAGGTGGAAGACGAGGAGGAACCTAAGGATGATCACAACGAGAATGAGGAGCAAGCCATAGCTTTCTTTTATGATCCATTAGAGGCACCGCCATCGGAGATGGACGATGATGAAGCAACGAACGTAGTAATCTACTAGAACTACCAAGAGTACCGTAAGGACTATTGTATTGGAGAGCGGGTGTATGTAAGAGTTTTCCCAGAAAGGACGTGAACGTGGAAAAAGTTAGAGTCTTTCCCGAGATACATGGGTCCATTAAGAGTGTTGGAGAGATGTGACGAGACCATCTATCGTCTGAAGGTACCATCGGGATTCAA
>JAULJZ010134235.1:0-10816 GCA_032270985.1 Heliamphora pulchella | reverse complement strand
AACAAGAGTTCAAAAAGATTTAACCAACAAAACAAGCCCTTCGTTGTTGGGGGAAAACAAATGGAGGGAAATATCTAACCAGTATAACACCTACTTATGAAACCCTTAATGGCTATGTGATCAAAATGGAAAATTGAGGCTGCTGTGTAGATAACTACATATAACTGTATAGAGAGTAGAGACATGCGACTTGCTTGAAAAAGAAATTTTTTGGCAATGTGGGATGAACTAAGTCTCAAGCATGGAGAGGATCAAGAGGAAGAAGACAGAGAAGAAGAGAGGGTTTGGTTGGAAAGGAGAAAAAAAAAGGGAATTGAGAAGCATAGTAGAGGTGGTGAAGAAGAAAAAGAAGAATAGGGCTTGGTTGGAAAAAAGAGAAGAAAAGAGAGTTTCAGACATGTTAGAGGTGAAAAAGAGGAAGAAGAAGAAAGGGAAGAAGAGGTGGACTAACTTGTTGGAGATAAGAGCGTAGAGTGAGGCATGTGTAGGAGATCAAATTGGCCGTTTCTCATATTTTTGCGCCCTCTTTGAAAGATTGGTTTGGTTAGCCATTGCCCTCTTTGTAGGTGCTTCGTGCGGTATTGTGTTATGATCTCTGATGTTTAAACGAAGGCTTACAAATGGCTCCATTATTAAAATATAAAATAAGTTAAAAGCTAAATGGAATATGCCTTTATTTGCGCCTCACATTACGTCATGTGCTTATTTGAAGGTACCCATGCTCTTTTTTAGGATAGGAACGGAGTTAGGGAGTTTGGGTTGGATCCTGCATGCAACAACCCTTCTTATCCGATATAAAAGGATCCCATGATCCTGAACCGATATACGTGGGAGGCTGGGATCACAAATATCAATTTGTCTTCTCTCTTTGGCCCGGGATATCAGGGAACGAACTTCCCTAGCTTGCTTCACATTACGACGTGCTTACTTGAAGTTGCCCTCGCTCTATTTAAGCAAGGTCTTAATCTTCTGTGAACCTGTATCTTGGACTGTTTTAGTGCTTAGGCTCACCTTTAACTTTGAGTAGAAGTCTTCACAACGAATGAGTTGTGTAAGCTAGAGTTATGTGTGCTCTTTCTTGAATTGAACCCATTTCCTGCAAGGTAGTTGAGAAAAAATAAAGTTAATCTCCACATCGTTTTTTTGCAGTAATTATTCTATTCGTATTTTCCCTTTTTTTTAGATGTTATGTCTTAAAAAGTTTGACTAGGTGATCCATTGTTGGGATTTGTTTAAGTAGACTACTTAGAATTATATCACACCCTGTCCCAATCCCCCAGGCACAAAACCTGAAGAAAGGGATAACACATGCTCAACCACCACCATCACAAAGATACTATGAGAGAATAGCAATTTTACATACCAAAGATAAACCATACAGTCTCTTAACGATTATCGAGATACAACATACATACTATCACTGGCCAACAAACACACAACGTTTTATACAGAAGCAAAAGAGATATACAAGGAGTAAACGTCCAAGACCAAAAACCAGGGGCCAAGATAACCCTTGCCACCTATGCAACCTTCCACAGTGAACTCAAAACTCACTTCTCAGGACCTGCCAAAAGCATCAACACATGAGCTACAAGAATTGATGAGCTCATAAAGCACTAGCTATGGTTATTATAAATTGCAAGTAAACAGTCTAACTGTTCGAACAGGATAACAATTTAAGGGAAATAATAACATTATTTAATTAATAGTATTTCGTAAACACTATCGAAAATTGTATTACTTTCTGAAGAGCAGTTTTTCAATCGCCGTTATATCTCAAGATCTCATTTCCTGACCAATTACCTCTGAGAAGAGGATTTTTAAGTATCACAACCATTTCCTACATTTAGTAGTGAACACATCCATTCCTCCGAATATCATAGCCATATGGTTGTTTCTGCCTCCCAACGAGGAGTCGTTGCAGCATTGCTACTCTGAATGTCCCAGCCTACTCAGAGGACAGGGCCAAGACCATTTGCAGGGCCACTTAATATTGCACCTGAGACCCACAATTTCATAAATACACAACTTTGAACATTTAATTATCATAAACGCTGCATGTACCCGTCACATTGAGTACGTAGTGTATTCCGTCAACATGGCACCACACCGTGCAACCAAAAGTACATACTTTTTCAGAAAAAATTATCATTCTTGTCCAATATCAAAGCTTTTCACAAAACGGTTCACATAATCATAACGAATTAAGGGCAATTTCATATTAATTCATTTCATGAGTAAATTCATAGTAAAAGACATCAAGATTACAATTTATAATTGACATGAGCAAGAGATAAGAAAACCCCCACCTCAAAACGAAAAGCACGACCAACGATTCGTGCTTTAGGGTAGATGATCGGGTTACCGGCTTCACCACCACCTAAGAGTAAAAAATGTAGTTGTCTAAGCTAAAGAGAGAACCAAAAAGGTACATACTTCTCTAGAAAAAATATCATTCTTGCCCGATATCGGAGCTTTTCACAAAACGGTTGTTAAAATTGATGTATAGATGAAGAAAACGGAGAAAAAGTGGAAAAGAGAGCTGAGAGAGAATTGGTGCGTGAGAATGAGAGAGCACTCAAAATTAGAGGTCACTCCCTTACCACTATTCTTTATATAATAAAACCAAAGTATCAAAAGTACAATGATACCCCTAACTTAACACTCCCCCTCAAGTTGATATATAGATATTTCTCATGCCCAACTTGCATACAATGGGTTGAAACATTTTACTACTAAGCCCTTTAGTAAAAATATCTGCTAATTGATCTTCAGACTTCACAAAGGGAATATAAATTGAGCCCTGACACAGTTTTTTCTTTATGAAGTGCTTGTCAATCTTTATATGCTTCGTTCGGTCGTGCTGTATTGGGTTATGAACAATATTAATGGCAGTCTTGTTGTCACAATACAATTTCATAGGTTTGTCGCGCTCAATCCCCAAATTCTTTAATAGTACTTAGAGCCATATAAGTTTGCAAATGCTATGTGCCATAGCCCTATTTAGCTTCTACACTTGATCTAGTTTTCACTGTTTGCTTTTTACTTCACTAAGTAATCTGATTATCTCCTACAAATGTGCAATACCCCGATGTAGATCATTTGTCATCAACTGAACCAACCCAATCTACATTTGTGAAAGCTTCTAATTTTATGTGGCTGTGATGAGAGAATATGAGCCATTTTTTAGGAACAGACTTAAGATATCGCAAAATATGATAAACAGCATCAAGATGTACACTACGGGAATCATGTATGAATTGACTAACAATCCCTACAACATATGCGATATCAGGTCTTATGTGAGATAGGTATATTAGTCTTCCTATAAGCCTCTGAAATTTATCCTTGTCGACGGGTTCTCTATCACCACTACTACAGCGATGATTAGTCTCAATAGGTGATTCTGCAGGTTGTCATCCCAACATGCCAGTTTCCTCTAGAAGGTCAATAATATACTTTATTTGAGAAATGAAGATCCTATTATTTGATCTAGCCACCTCAATTTCATGAAAATATCGTAGCACCCCTAGATCTTTCATGTCAAACTCTTTTGCTAGGTTTGCCTTAAGATGAGATGCCTCATTGGTTTCATTTTCTGTCACAACTATATCATCAACATATACAATAAGAATTGTGATCTTATTATTGGCTTGCTTGATAAACATAGTATGGTCTGCATGACTCTATCGGTACCCAATTCTTAGCAAACCTCGAAATATTTGTCAAATAAGGCCCTAGGAGACTGTTTTAGCCCATATTGGGCCTTTTTCAATTTGCACACTTTCTCTTCACTCTCACAATATGAGAAACCTGGTGGTACATCCATTTATACCTCTTCCTCTAGATCTTCATAGAGAAATGTATTTTTCACATCTAACAGCTGGAGAGGGCAATCCATATTAGCAGCATAGGATAAGAGTACCCGAACTGAGTTCATTTTGGTTACTAGAGCAAAATTCTCTTGATAGTTAATACCATAAATCTGGATAATACCTTAGCAACTAGCTTTGCCTTGAATCTCTCAATTGATCCATCTGCCTTATGCTTTACTATAAATACCCATTTTGCGCCCAACCGCTTTTTTCTCCTTTGGAAGAGAGACCAACTCTCAGGTACCATTCTTTTTCAGGGCTGTCATTTCCTCAACCATAGTCTTCTTCTACTTAGGATTCACAGTAGCTTCCTTCCAACCCTACGGGATTGATATAGAGGACAACAACAAGGTAAAAGCACGATATGGGGCTGATAAAGAGTTATATGAGATAAAATGAGAAATTGGGTGTAGAGTACATGTCCTAACGCCTTTTTGAAGGGCGATAGGTAAGTTACAAGTGTCAAGATCAACAACAGAGGACTCATTACCAGGTGGATCAGTAGGAGAGTCTAAATTGGAGGACGGAGGTATCAACTGACAAGATGGTAGTGGCGCATGAGTCTTCTGATCTTTCAAACGTCGAGAATAAGTACGCAGATCCGTTCTATCCAATTGTCCAGCAATATCTTGCTCCGTTCGATTCTTACTGGATTATTCCTTCTCCTTTCACTAGGAATAAGGTTTTGTTGAGTAAGATTCGTTAAAAACAAACCCCGAGACTCCTGATTATGCAGAGTCTGTGTATCCGACGGTAACATCTCTTCGAGTCTATATGTCTCCTCCTGAAGAGATGTCTCAGGAGAGCGGAAAAAGGACTCTGACTCCTAAAAAATAACATCCTTACTGACAAATATTTTGCGAGTGGTCGAAGCATAACATGTATAACCTTTTTATGTAGCAAATAGCCAACGAAGATACATTTAACAGCTTTAGAATCCAATTTGCCTCCCAAGTGTTTGGGTGCATGAACAAAGCTGGTGCAACCAAAAATCCGGGGCGGGAGAGAAAAGACATGAGGAGACTTAGGAAGAAGATCTAAAGGAGTTTTAAACTGAAGGACACTAAATGGTAAACAATTGATAAGATAAGCTGCAGTAGGGACTGTCTTGCTCCAGAAGGACTTAGGAACATGCATAAGTAAGGAGAAGTGAATGAACAGCCTCAAAAAGATGACAATTTTTCCGTTCAGCAACTTCATTTTGTTCAAGAGTGCGAATACAACTTGTTTGGAAAAGAATACTATGAGCCTCTAGATAAGCACAAAAATCACCATCAAGATACTCAAATTCGTTATCAGTTCGGAGAATCTTGATGTTTGACATTAAACTGAGTGTGTACCATTTGATGAAAATTTTGAAAACATGAAAAAACTTCACTTTTATTGCGAAGTAAATATACTCAAGTAACATGAGAATAACAGTCATTAGAAGTCATAAACCACCGATAACCAGAAATAGAAATAACAGGTGAGGAACCCATGCATCAGAATAGATAATCGTAAAAGGAAAATCACTGTGCTTATTGACTGAAGGACAAACAGTTCGTTTATGTTTTGCAAGTTCATAAGCTAAACACAAAATTATTTCTAGAACAGTGTTTAACTAAAGAAGGAAAAAGTCTAACAAAAACTCCAAAATAAGGGTGCTCAAACGGCGATGCCACTGGTGTAACTGCAAAAGTATGGTTCCTGCATCGGCATGGAGAGCTTGGTTAGACTTTGAAGGTGAAACGGAAGCAGAAGACGGAACATCCAGTAAGTACATGCCATCACGTGCACTATCACTGCCAATCGTTCTTTCCGTCTCTAGTTTCTGAAATACACAATAAGTGAGAAAAATGTTACAAAACAGTTTAAAGAACTTGTAAGACGATTAATAGATAAAAGTTTAGTAGAAAAGTTGGGAACGTGAAGGACAAATAACAGAGAAAGCAAAGAACAACAATGGATAGAACCTTTGTCAAATACAGAAGACAAAGAGCCATCGGCTATTCTGACTTTATTTTTACAAGAGCAAGTAGAGTAAGAGGAAAATAAAGTTAAAAGAGCAAGTCGTATGATCAGTGGCACCTGAGTCAATAATCCAAGGTGTATGAGAAGTGACCGCACTAAGTGCATTAAGAGATATACCTGATTGAGCAAAGTTGGAGGGGTAAGTAGAGGCTATAGAAGAAGAAATGTCAACTCTACCTCAGAGTAGTCAACTCTACCTCAGTGAGAGGGCCAGTCTCACTAGATATGCTAGCAGGGATCTCAGAAAGATGAGTGTGAGAGCGAATGGGGCCACTACGTCCACATCTGGCTCTACGTCCTCGAGTAGGGTGACTATATAACTTCCGGCAATGATCAATAGTATGACGAATTTTTCTACAATGCTTACAGCGCAGCTGATTTCGGGCTACTAAGCCATTCTTCTCTCTAGATTTGGTATTACTAGGTTGGCCTGTGCGGGGAATAGACTTGACATTTAACACAGACCGCTACTGACTGGAAAGAGGAACCATAGCGTGACAATAGCTCTCTTCCTGCTGGACATAAGTGTATGCCAGCCGTAAAGTAGCAAATGGATCTCGACCCAATATTTGGACACAAATCGGATCATAGTCAACATTGAGGCCAGCAAGGAAATCTTAAACTCACTCATTTTCAACCATCTTCTGAAAAGCAGCAGCATCGGTAGTACAAACGACATGGAAGTCCTGATAGTAATCAATTTCATACCACAAACTAGTTAACTCGGCGTAATACTGAGCCAAGGATTGGTCTTTCTGATCTAGCTCATAAAGTTTTTTTCTCAACTCGTATAACTAGGCATCACTGCCAATTTGAGAATTAGTCTGAACAGCAGCGGATCAAAACTTATGCACAGTATCAAGAAATAAAAAACTGTGACTAATGGAGGTTTGTAATAGCTAGGACATGACAATAGTATTTTTCTCTATCCACCGTGTGTGAGAAGGCCCTACGACTGTTGCCTGTTTAGTTTCACCAATGATATACCCATATACATCGTGTGCAACAATGGCTAAACTGCAGGCACGTAACCAGATCAAATAATTGTTACCATCCAACTTGACAAGACTGATCTGAAGAGACGGACTATCAGCAGGAGTTCCAGAACAAGTCAATCCGGTGTCATCAGGACTACCAGAAGGCTTTCCTATATTTGACATGGTCATGGGGAACCAAGAACAAGCAGTACAAAACAGATAGATGCAATGAACTTTGAACAATGCAAATCAAGTAGAACAGAACCACTAGAGTATCAATAATATCCATAATATCATACCAGATTGCAGTAAGGTCAACAAAGGAACGGCTGGAACCCTAGCAGATTCACACAGGCCACATAGCAACTCTAGCTGTGACTTGTGGTAGTTCACAAACACACAAGGAACTTTAAATAATACTAGTCGACATTGAAAAAGGCTCAAAAATCCTAGTCGCGATCTGAACCAAAGCCAATACGTGTGGTAGTTCACAGAAAACCCTTGTCGCGATCTGGCTGAACTTGGAATCGACCAAAAAAACACTCAAAAAGGTTGAATCAACTCTTGTAGAACCTTGTATACCTCTAATCGGCACCCATGGACGAGGAAGATACCATCGATTCAGACTCAGAACACCAGAATCGCGATTTGCTATATATACTCTAGATGTTGTCGAAAAAAGAAAAATATTCAAAAAAAATAGCAAACAGACTAGAAAAAAGAGGAAAAAACATGATTGTGATCCTAAAGATCAATCGATCAGCTGGGGAAAATATATATATATTTTTTCACAATGGCGAATTTAGAGATGAAAAAGAGAAAAAGAAAATAAAGAAGAAAGGAATCGCTATATCTCTCTTACACAGGATTTTGTTCTGGTACCATGTTAAGATTGATGTATAGATGGAGAAAACGGAGAAAAAGTAAAAAAGAGAGTTGAGAGAGAATTGGAGAGGGAGAATGAGAGAGCACCTAAAATTATGGTTTGCTCTCTTACTATTGTTATTTATATAATATGACTAAAGTACCTGGAGTACAATAATACCTCTAACTTAATAACGATTGATATAATCATAACAAATCGAGGGCAATTTCATATAACTTATTTCATAAGTAAATTCATAATAAAAGAGAAGTCGACACTACAATTTATAATTGACGTGAGGTAGACACAAAAAAGCCAACCTCAACTAAACGCCCAGCCAACAATTCATGCTCTAGGATCAATGATCGGCTTACCGACTTCTCCATCGCCACCTAAACACAAGGAACATGATTAAGACTCAAACGAAGGAATTCTAAGAAATGCATAGTGAGATGCATGAATGCTCCAGAATTTTTTCTGCGTACGGTTCATTAATTTAGTGCACTTCTTAACGTAAGACTTATGAAAATCTATATGGTTCTCACACAACGTGTCGAATGAACATAAACTATAGTTAAAAAACTCATATGTACATGATTCATATTACCTACAAATTAATTCCATTAGTTACGCTCCCTAAGATTTAATATAATACAGGAACTTGTGGAACGGAAATCCAGACCACCTTTAATCCATGAATTTTCTGATCATTCATTTTTCATTCAAAAACCATGAAATCAATATCCCATGAACTAGATGTCCTGAGCTATACCATATATTTTTTCCAAAACTTTTAGAGTTCAGGAAGTATTTTGAAAAATTAAAAATTCGGACATAATTTTCTGTTCCATAAATCTGTGACAACAGCTTGATATTTGATTTTTATAAAATTTATTTCTTTGAAAATTCTACACCATAAAATAGACACGAAGATCTCCAGTAAAATTTTCTAAGAATTTTTTGAGAACAAGAAGTATTTTTAAAAAAATGCCAAAAAATGACTGAAAATCCCAAAACTTGAGAAAATAGCACTTAGAAGCTTAAATCGACTAGCTGCCCGCTCACCACTGATTGATTGCTCGATTAGCCTCTAGGTCGAACGGTGGTCTCCTCTTACAAGACCCAGCTCCATTTTTGGCACGAGTCCATTCAAGCTCTGTTTGTAATAGATCTTCCATGCAAATAGTTCTTGATCCAACATAACTTCGTAACAGATGGCTCAATATGTTTAGATGCATCAATATACACTTTAAAAGTTTTGGATGAGAAATTTTCATGGTTATCTGATTGTTTGCAAAGAGATACGTGTTTGTGTATATAAATATATATATAGATGGAAGTTTAGTTCTAAGAAGAATATTAAAACAAGCAAACCACAAGAACAACTCAAGTTTCTTACCAATCCAAGGAAGATATATGGTTCAAGATGCTAACCAAGTAGTTATCAACAAGATCTTCAAGTCTCTTTTCTTCTAAGAAGCACATTTTTTGAAGATTGACGTGTCAACATATTAGTGTCGTGTGTCTGTGTCCATGCTACTTAGCTCTTTTTCAATGGTGATAGGCGAAGGTTCAACAGAGAAAGACGGCAAGAACAGGAAGACGAGAACTAATACAAAAAAGTAAAAAAAAAAAAAAGAGAGCAATTGATATGCCAAGTGAGAGTGGAATGAGGGTTGCTTCTCTTTATATTCAGGCTCTGTTATCATAATCGTATGATTCACAATACACATCGTACTATCCGATTCGATACATCTAGAAATCAATTCGTATCGCTGGGGTGAATCAATGAAAACAAGACTTGTATGATTCACGATATGCATCACATGATTCGAAACGATTCGGTTCAATACACCAAGGAATTGATTTGATACTAAACAAATCTCGGTTCTTGTTTCTTCTAATTCATAATTTTACATTCTAGAGACTTGTACCACATCACTTTTCTAAGCCACCCAATCTTGCTTATATATTGTAGAAGAGAGGCCTCTCTACCTATTATTAATTGGTTTTGGATTGGATGTCTATAAATTCTAATATGGTTTTGGTATTAAAGCTGTCTTGGAGTGGTTTCGCGAGCTAAGTTTTTGCCCAAGGTTGATTTCATTCATTTCGTTCATCTTTCTATCATCTTCACATGCAATTGAGCTGCATGTGAGGAGAGGTATTAGAGATGTCTATTTCATTCATTTCATTCATCTTTCTATCATCTTCACATGCAATTGCGCTGCACGTGAGGAAAAGTATTAGAGGCATATCCCATATCACTTAGAGCCATTCAAATTTGATTCATATAATTTAGAAACCTCCCCACCTATTGCCAATTGATTTATTTTGGGTTGGATGCCCCTAAGTTCAAAAATGTATCTACGAATTATCATAAACCATAGCATACTTAAAAATGCAATAAAGGATCATTAATTACGTTAAAGCTCGAACTCATATCTCTTGCCCTAGATGCAAGCGTCCTACCAATTACACCATGTGCTATTACCATTCAAAACAAGTTTCTCATTGACATATGACTAAACTTTTCATATTTATATTATATTTTTAATATCTGACTATTTATATATATATATATATATATATGTATTTTAAGAACTATAACTGAATCTTTACGGTTCACAATTCGATTTGATTCGATTCACAATTTAAAAAAATGTAATTTTGATTCACGATTTGATTCTCGATTTGACAACTACGTATATAAGAGAAAACCTCATAACAGGTGGCTGCAAGAAGAACGTATGCAGGGCATAAGGTGTCTCACGTTTGAGACTCCAAGTCTATGAAGCACGGATACTTTAAAAATGGTGTCGTACGCGTATCGGATACCGATACTCGCCCGATACGCGGGGATATGTATTGGATACGCTTGAAAAGTATCCAAAAATAAATTTTTATTTTTTCAATTTTGAATACGTTTTAGATACGCCCGGGATACATGGGGATACGCACGGGATATGTTTTGGATACGGGGTGGGATACTTTTTGGATACGTTTCAATTTTTTTAAAATTATTTTTTTATTTAGTTGATCTTTTGGTTTTATTGTTATGATTGTACTATCATTTAGATATTTTT
>JAULJZ010134234.1:0-31803 GCA_032270985.1 Heliamphora pulchella | reverse complement strand
ATTTAGTTTATTTTAATAACTCTGTGGTTATTAAGGATAATAAATGAGTTATCTGTTTTGGTACATTGGTGGATGATTTTTATATTATTACTCCAATCTCTCCTACACTGCAACTGATTGAAATAAATAACACATCTAATTTACCATATAAGAGAAAGTTTTTTTCTTTAATGAACCAAACGTTTGTTTGGCACTTACGCTTGGATCATATTAATCTACAAATGATAAACAAACTAGTAGCAGATAGACTTTTGAGTTCATTGGAAGTGGAGACACTTCTAGTTTATGAATCTTGCTTAGAAGGCAAAATGACCAAGAGACCCTTTTTTGCCAAAGGCTATAGAGCTAAAGAACCGCTAGAGCTGATTCATTTTGATGTTTGTGGTCCTATGACAATTCAGACTAGAGGTGGCTTTGAGTACTTCATTAATTTCATTGATGACTACTCAAGATATGAATATATTTACCTGATGCACCATAAATATAAATTCTTTGAAAAATTCAAAGAATTCAAGGAGGAGGTAGAGAAGTGTCTGGGTAAAAGTATCAAATCACTACGATCCGACCGTGGTAGGGAATACCTTTTTGGAGAGTTTAATGACTACTTGTCGTCAGAGAGGATTACATCCCAGTTGACTGCATCTGGCACTCAGCAGCATAATGGTGTAGCAAAAAGAAAAAATAGAACTCTTATGGAAATAGTAATGTCCATGATGAATTATTCAGGTTTACCCGATTCGTTTTAGGAACTCGCTTTAGAGACAGCGGCTTACATTCTGAACATGGTACCTTCTAAATCAGTACTTTCTACTCTCATAGAATTGTGGACCAGACGTAAATCTAGTCTAAAACACATTCAGATTTTAGAGTATCCAGCACTTATGCTGAAAGGGAATGCGGGTTAGTTGGAACCGATGACATAAATCTATTTTTTGTGGGGTATCCCAAGGGAATGAAGAGTGGCCTATTTCATAATCCTAATGATCATAAGGTCATTATTAGCATCAATGCTCGATTCTTGAAAGAGAATTATGTTATGGACCACATGCCCAAAAGCACTATTGTTCTGGAAGAACTAAGAAAAAAATACTAATAGAACGGAAGAACAAGTCACTGATATCCCATTACCTCATCGTAGTGGGAGGATTATCGGGACATGTATAAATCAAGAACTGGGTGCTGATGCACAGGGTTCTAATTCTGCATAGCGTGTTACTGCTAATACACAGACACAGGTAGTGCCTTGTCGTAGTGGGAGGGTTGTTCATCAACTTGACTGGTATATATTCTTGGGAGAGTCTTCTGATAAGATCCTGACATAACTAGATACCGAGCCTTGTAATTACAATGAAGTACTTTAAGACAGAGATGCAGATCTTTGGCAAAAGGCTATGAATTTAGAGATAGAATCTATGTATTCCAATCAAATCTAGGAACTTTTAGAACCACTCGAAAGGATAAAACTCATTGGATGCAAGTAGATCTACATGAGAAAGAGAGTAGACGGGAAGGTTAAAACATTCAATGTTAGGCTTGTTGCTAAAGAGTTCACTCAGAAAGAAGGGATTGATTATGAGAAAACTTTTTCACTGGTAGTTATGCTTAAGTCTATCCGGATTCTCTTATCCATTGCCACTCATTTCGATTACGAAATCTGTCAAATGGATGTCAAGATAGCTTTCCTTAATGGAAGCCTTGATGAGTGTATCGATATGATAGAACTAAACGGATTCATTGCGAAGGGCCAAGAACACATGTTGTGTAAGCTTAAGAGATCCATTTATGGACTTAAGAAGGCATCGAGGTCTTAGAACACTTGGTTTGATCAAGCTATAAAGTCTTATGGTTTTGATCAAAGTCCGGATGAATCCTGTGTGTACAAAAAGCGTGATGAAAGCATGGTGATCTTCCTAGTACTTTATATAGACAATAAATTGCTCATCGAAAACGATGTGGGGGCATTATCTATGGTTAAAGTATGATTATCTGGGCAGTTCGATATGAAGGACTTGGGAGAAGGCAGTCACATCCTTGGGATCAAGCTCGCGCAAGATTAAAAACAAAAGATGTTAGTCTTATTGCAAGCAAAGTATATTGATTATATCTTTACTCGTTTTAGCATGCAGGATTCCAAGAAAGGGTTTCTCCCTTTTAGATATGAAATCACTCTATCTAAAGATTAGTATCCTAAGTTACTTGATGTGGTAGAGAAGATGAAGGCGATTTCTTATGCTTCGGCAGTAGGAAGCCTCATGTATGCTATGTTTTGTACTAAACCCCACATCTACTTTGTCATTGGCATGGTTAGCAGATATCATTCTAATATAAGGAAAGAGTATAGGATTACGATAAAGAATATAATTAAGTACCTGAAAAGGACTAAAAATTATATGTTGGTTTATCAAACAAACAGTCTAGTATCTTTGGGGTACATAGACTCATATTTTCAGTCAGACATAGAGCTTGTATCAGTAGACAACCTTACAGATCTTTTACAAAGAGCTTACCAGCTAATACTTTTGATAGACAAGTAGAGGGAATGGGAGTCAGATGTAAGACCGTATGATTTTGAGTATAAGTGAGAGATTTTTAGGGTTGGTATACTGAAAATCATATTTTTAATATTTAATTTTATTTTAATAAAATTAATTTTTTATTTTATGAGAATTTTTATGAGTAATATATGTGTATCATTTCTTTAATGTTATATATAGACGTCTGATATTCTGTATAATATTTTATCTGGTGTGTAGAGTATGACTTGCACATAGAAGATTAGATTTTAGGTTTTTACAGAATATAAATTTTATATTCACAGTTTAGATGGAAAGAGACATACCATCGGAATGACTGTAGCACGGAGTTTTAGTAGATCTATCTTAGTTATGGGGAACAGATAATAGTATTGTCTATTGTTCTGACTCTTTGTATTAGTACACTTTGTGTGTGTTGAACGGGATATTTGGAATAATTAATTTTATACTGACTATGTAAATTAATTCACACCCTAAAGTTATTATGAATAGTGCTTATCCTCTTAATCTTGAAATAATTATTGATTTGCATATATTTAATATTTGTTATTTTAATTTATTAGAGGGTGCAATTTTATATGGGTCTATATTCACAGTGAGTTGAATAGCGGTATTATTTATATGGTGAATATTAATTATTGACGAAATTCACGTTCCGAATGATGGAGATTGACGATACCTCCTTAAGGAAGATTATAGGTTTTGACTGGGCCAAACCTTACAGGTGGATTTAATTACCTGGCAGTCAAATAAATTAAGCGGAATGATTTAAGAAATATCAAGATGCTGATTAAATTAAATTGTCAGTAATTAAATTTAATTGACGAAAATCGAGAATCTTAACGTGAGGAGAAATGGTAAGCATTTAATAACAGAAGCTCAATACTAGATGATCTTGAGATTATGGGTCAGAGTGTAATTATAGTTCTTTAGTGGTATGAACTGTAATTCAGTGTTCTATGAAAATTACAAAAATCGCTGCAGGTTTTCCATAATTGCAGATACCGCTATTAGGTTTGCTTATTTGCAAAAATCGTTGATACGTGCGTGTGTTCCACTAGAAATCTTACTCATAATTACTCCTAAGGTCCCTACTGTAGCCCTATAAATATGCGAGTAGGCTGAATCAGTTTCATAACTTATTTTCTAAGACTAAAACTGTCCTGGTTTTGCCGGTACGAGTTCTCAAATAATTATAACACACACTATATCTGAGAATCGAATAAGGGAATACAGTAGAAGATCTGATAGGAGTTTCAACTCGGATTCAAATCGTAGTTAAAGATTCGACCGGTAAAAAGGTATTCTTCTAAATTAACCTCGAATGCACGGGTTTTATTTTGATCGTTCGTCATCAAAAGTTTTATCTAGATCCCGTTTTGGCAATTGCTCGTCTAGTTAATTTTTTTCGTTAATTACTCCCCAGGTCCCTGCTGTAACCCTATAAATATGCGGATAGACTGAACCAGTTTCATAACTTGTATTCTAAGACTAAAGCTGTCCTGGTTATGATTATAGCCCACACTATATCTAAAAATTGTATAAGGGAATACAGTAGAAGATCTGACATAAATTTCAACTCGGATTTAAATCGTAGTTAAAGATTCAACTGGTAAAAAGATATTCTTCTAAATTAACTTCGGATGCACAGATTTTATTTTGATCGTTCATCATCAAAAGTTTTATCTGGATCCCATTTTGGCGATTGTCCGTCTAGTTAATTTTTTCCGTTAATCGTTTGCAAAAATAAAGATCTTGGCAGTCTTGCCTCCAACAAATGTATCAAGTCATTACGATTTAACCGTGGTGGCGAGTACTTCTTTGAAGAGTTTAGGAACTATTTGTCAGGAAAGGAGATTATATCCCAGTTGACTGCATCAGACACTCTACAGTAGAATGGTGTAGCAGAAAGAAGGAATGAGACTCTTATGAAAATGGTAATGTCCATGATAAGTTATTCGAATTACCCGATTCGTTTTGAAAATTTGTATTAGAGATAATAGTTTATATTTTGAATTTGGTACCTTCTAAGTTAGTACCTTCTACTCCCACAGATTTGTAGACCGAGTGCCAGCCTAGTTTGAGACACATTCGGATTTGTGGGTGTCCAGCATACGCGCTGAAAGGGAACGCGGGTAAGTTCGAACTGAGAACGAAAGTCTGTTTCTTTGTTAGGTATCCCAAAGAAATGAAGGGTGATTTATTTTATAATCCTAAGGATCAGAAGGTCATTGTTAGTACCAATACCAGATTCTTAGAAGAGAATTATATAACGGACCACAAGCCCATGAGTAAAATTAATCTGAAAGAATTGAAAGAAAATACTAGTAGAACGAAAGAGGAACTATGAGTCATTAATATCCTATTGCCTCGTCATAGTGGGAGGATTATCGAGACACGTATCGATTCTGAACCATATCAGAGTGCTATCACGAGCGTGCCAATTTTACGACAAGGGGTGCATGTGGATGATGGCTCACAAGGTTCAGAATCAGAACAGCGTATCACTGCTAGTACACAGATGTAGGTAGTTCCTCGTTATAGTGAGAGGGATGTTTGTCAATCTGGTTAGTATATGTTCTTAGAAGAGTCTTTTGACAAGATCTTGGCAGAACTGGACACCAAACCTTACAACAACAACGAAGCACTCCAAAATAAAGATACAGATCTTTGGCAAAAGGCTATGAATTCAGAGATAAAATTTATGTATTCTAATTAGATTTGAAAACTTATAGAACTATCCGAATGGATAAAATCCAATGAATGCAAGTGGATCTACAAGAGGAAGAGAGGAACAGATGGGAAGATGAAAACTTTTAAAGCTAGATTTGTTGCGAAAAGGTTAATTCAGAAAGAAGGGATGAATTATGAGGAAATCTTCTCGCCGGTAATGATGCTTAAGTCTCTCTGGATTCTCATATTCATTGCGGCTCATTTCGATTACGAAATTTGACAAATGGACGTCAAGATAGCTTTCCTTAATGAAGTCTTAACGAATGCATATATATGATGCAACCAGACGACTTCGTAGAAAAAGTCCAGGAGCACATGTTGTGCAAGTTTAAGAGATCTATTTATGAACTTAAACAAGCATCTAGATCTTAGAACACTCGGTTTGATTAGGCCATTAAATCTTATGATTTTGATCAAAGTCCTGACGAGTCCTGTGTGTACAAGAAGCGTGATGAAAGCATGGTGGCCTTTTTAGTACATTATGTCGATGACATCTTACTCATCGAAAACGATGTGGGGATACTATCTTCGGTTAAAGTATGGTTATTTAGAAAGTTTGATATGAAAGACATGAAAAAAGTCAGTCACATCCTTGGGATTAAGTTTATGCAGGATAAAAAACGGAGGATGTTGGGCTTATCACAAGCCAATTATATTGACACCATCCTTGCTCGTTTTAACATGTAGGATTTCAAGAAAGTATTTCTCCCTTTCAGGCATGAAATCACTGTATCCAAAGATCAGTGTCCTAAGACACCTGATGAGATAGAGAAGATAAAAGCGGTTCCTTATGCTTCGACAGTGGGAAACCTAATGTATGCTATGCTGTGCACTAGACCCGATATTTGTTTCTTCATTGACATGGTTAGCAGATATCAGTTTAATTCAGGACAGAAGCATTGGACAGCGGTAATACATATAATCAAGTACCTAAAAAGGACTAGGAATTATATGTTAGTTTATTAGACAGATAGTCTAGTACTTTTAGGGTACATAGACTCAGATTTCTAGTCAGATAAGGATTTTCGAAAGTCTATCTCAGGATATGTGTTTATCTTGGGAGGTGGAGCAATAAGTTGGAGGGGTATCAAGCAGTTCTACATTGTTGATTTCACCATGGAGGCCAAGTACATGGCAGCTTCTGAAGTAGCCAAAGAGCCCGTTTGGCTCAGGAATATCCTGCTGGATCTAGATGTGGAGCTTTCAGTACAGTCGACTATTACACTTTACTATGACAATAGCAGAGCGGTTACCAACTCAAAGGAACCAAGAGCCCACAAGAAAGGAAATCTCATCGAGTGTAAATATCATCTAATACGAGAGATTGTACAGAGGGATAATGTTGCTGTGACTAAAATTACATCGGTGGAGAACCTTATAGATCCTTTTACAAAGAGTCTGGCAGCTAAGACTTTTGATAATCATATAGAGGGCATGTGAGTCAGATGTATGGCAGTAAAATTTTGAGTATAAATACAAGATTTTCAGGGTCATATACTAAAAACTGTCTTTTATTGTTTTTAGTATTTAATTTTATTCATTAATAAAATTATTTTTTTATTTTATGAGAATTTTAATGAGTAATGTATGGAGTCTCATTATTTATTTAATGATACATATATATATAGGTGTCTTTTATTCTGCACACTATTTAATCTGGCGTGTAAAGTTCGCCTTACATACGAAAGACCAAATTATCGATTTTTGTAGAATATAAGTTTACGGTTCACGGCTTTAGATGAAATTGGACACATCATCGGTACGGTTGTAGCACAGAGTTTTAGTAGACCTGTCTTGGTTACGAGAAATAGATAATAGTATCGCCTATTGTTCCGACTCACTGTGCTAGTATACTTTGTGTGTATTGAATAAGACCGCATTGGGATAATTAATTTTATATTGACTATATAAATTAATTCACACCCCGTGGTTATTATGAATGCTTATACTTTTAATTCCGAAATAATTCATTATTTACGTATATTTAATATTCGTTATTTTGATTTATTAAAGGGTGCGATTTTTTACGAATCTATAATCCCAGTAAGTTAAATGACGATATTAATTATATGATAAATACTAATTATTGACGGAATCCACGTCCTGAAAGATTGGAATTGACGATACTCCCTTAAGAAAGTTTTAAGTTTTGACCAAGTTAAACCCTGTAGATTGATTTAATTTGTCACACCCTAAACTCTGGGTCACACGAAAGGTCCACGAACAACCGTTTTAGGATACAACGATCCACCAAAACTGCCCAAACACATACGGGTTAAAACCTATAAAACCAAGACGAGACTAAAATTTTTGTAAAACGCACTTCCGGGGGTTTATTTAATTTAAAAAAGTAGCCCAAGAGGCTAGGGTGGTCACAGCCTCAAAAGCCAAACCTTTAAAAACAAAATACAAATTTTTGGTAAAGAAATAACCTTTTAAAAGAAGCATAAGTTCTAAAATCTTTCTCGAAATACAAGAATTTATATAAAGCATAAACTAAACGAGAACCCTTTTTTAAAAACGTTGAACCAACCAACGAAACCCATCAGAAGAAACTACGAAAAACAACAACTAACTCATGGTTTCTCTCAGAAACAAAAATCATGCATACATTGGCTCCATGGCCATAAGAATTACATTACGCATGCTTTCAAAACTAAAACATGTTACATCCAAACATGATCCATATACAAAAGATATAAACTACCTAACAAGGACAAAACAAAGAGTCTTGTCATCAACCACCTTTGGGCAGCTCAAGATCAACCTATGTGACCATGCCCACCTGAAAAATGTTTGCACAAATCCCACAACGTGAGTCGAAATCCAATAGAAATAGATTATAATGTAGTAAAGCAGGATATGCAATCACATAGCATAAAAAACGCCTCAACCATGTAAGCCTCAAAACGATTTTTCATATTTAAAATCACGTATTTCAAACAATGCAAATAACGTTTCACAGTTAACGAAAAACAGTAACAAAATATTATTCTCCACTTGGATCACACAGCCGAAAACGATTCCTATGTACCGATTCTGTTACACTAGGGACAAAGGCAACAACTATAGACTCCTGCCCATTACCGTAGACCCAAGCCACACAGACTTACTAGATAATGACAAGTTCTATACGGAGTCACAACAACGTAAGCCACACACAGGGGCAACCACTTCTTTACGGGTTTAAACCGAAAAAGCTAAGCACCAATCACTTTTTTATGGGGATTAACCCGAATGAGCGAAGCACCAACTCGCGCAAGTTTTTGGACTTTCATCGAGAAGCAATGGAGGCCCACATACACATACACTGTCACAGCACATCTATAGGATCATTAAAAACCAACATGTAGCTCGACTACAAAAATATTTAAACAATTATACATTAATCATTTATAAAACATCCAACGGCCATCCGCCACGTCATCCATTAATCATGGAGATCAAACAATACTTTCAAAATGTTTCCATCGCTTCTATCAAAACATTTAAAATTCGAGACTCAAACCTGAGGGTTAGCTCTAAACCTCCAAAATACAGTTTTTAAGACTTTTCACAAATCTCCTTGTTTTCAAACTCCTTTTTGAAAACCACGAATATTCACATGCTCACAACATGTAATAAACCTAGAAAAAGTGCAAAACGTGCTTTTTATCCAACAAATATGGTTTAAACATAAAATACAACAGTTATAGCATTTTCCAATGGTAGAAAAGTATATAATCGCACGTAGCACCCTTTAACGATAAAATAGTCTAGGATCCTACCTCGTTGAGCTAAAAACTCGATGCCTTGAAATATGAACCCTGATGAAATGAGATTTCGTTTAGATGAACGCGAAGCCCCCAGCACGAATACCAAGGATCCGCTATCTGATTGCTGAAAACCAAGTCCCAGGCCCACCAAAACTAGAGAAAAAGTGGAGCTTTTATGTGAAACTTAGCCTTGAATAAAACCAGATCTGAAAATATCTCCCAAAAGGTTGATATTTATTGGCCACGGCTAAATACAAGAGGTCAGTTGATTGGACCACCCAGGTCAGTCGACTGAAAAGGCTATTGAAATCTCGAAAAACATCCACCGACCCAACCTAGTCGACTGGGTCACCTAGTCCAATCGACTGGTTTCACACAGTGCTAACCCAGTCAACTGAATCACCCAGACATGTCCTTTCAAACCCGAACAAGCGTAAAACACATATCCACCTGCTGTTCTACAATGAAGAAGCAAAAACCAATACGTCAAATATGTATATACGAGAAAGAAAAGGGACCGGGTCTCACAACTCTCCCCTTCTTAAATGAATTTTGTCCCAAAAATTCAACACTGAAACTCAAGCCAAACACCATCCCCCCAACCATCAACAATCTCTGATGCAAACACAACAACACTGCACAATAACAAATGATGCCCCGACAACTGAAACCCCAAAACTGTCGTCACACAAGGTAAACACGACTTTGAAGAATCAACCTCCAAACAGACTGCCCAAACGTGCAAGTCCCACTGACACCACTGTCGTCCCTTAAACATCTATAAAATATCGGATCAAGATCCAACTCAGGCTGCCAAAATCTCGAAACATATTGCCGAAGACAAACCACTCCAGTGATAAACGCATCACACGAGACCAATCCATCACGAAACATGATCCCAAACACTCACTACACCAAAACATATAGACTACCACCCCATTCTTACCGCCACATACCGGCTCAATCGCACCTCACAATGCACACCAAGGACTATCTTTGTGAGTCCAAACACACGGCGTCGAATCTCGACATCGGCCACACGAAGTCACATGCTTCACGCATAAACTTTACTCAAGTTCTGACGATCACTTAACGACCACCCACTTTGATACCACATCGCTACACTACTAATGCTCACATCGCTATCACGAAGTTGACATGACTCCCATCCATGACCAACAACTCAAACACCTGATTCTAGAGAAAAGCCCACTTAACTCACCTAGAATACCAAAGAACGCATTCCCTCTAAACCTTCATCCTCTATCTGATCTCCCATCACGAACCACCATTCTCACCCTAAAAAACCACTAAGTGACACACCATTGTCCCAGACAAGGTTCCATACAATCAAAAATCAATCCGGCATCACAGCCACAAAGTTCCTTGACCTCAATGAGTCACTTGACCAAACACGTCACGGAGACAGAATATCTCATAGGTTTCCAATAACCTACATAAACTTAATCATGTCTCCCGTGTACCAGCACATCACTACACAACTCAACGTCTCACTATCAAATCATTAATACCAAGTCTACATATCAATCTCAAATTAGACATGATCACCGTCATCTGACAAAGCAAACATGACGACCATCATCCGACATCAATCACTTGAGTCTACAATAGTAGAATATTCAAACCCAAGACCTGTCCGTCAAGTAACCAACCAAGACTTGCCTCTTACACTTAGCAATTTTTTTCTTATACAGAACTCATCACAGCCTTTCCGTTTCCAACCAAACAATCGTGTCGGTCTAAATAGGCCACGCTAACAAAGGCTTCTCAAACATCGAATCCTTCCTGACTCATATCGTACCAAACTTTCGGGACCACCATTCGAACAAACGGTTACGCTAAAACACAACGCTTACCACAGTCAACGACCACTCCTTGATTCTAAGAACTCTGAATAATTTAAACCCCCAAACAGAACCCAAATCCAGACTCACAAAAGTCTATCAAAAACCTGCCATGTGAATATCACAGCCGTACGGTTCTCATAAAATTTCTACTATGCCAAGAGCTAGAAGTACAACCATACGCACACAACCCAGAACAAGCCGCACACAACAGTTAACGATTCTCAGCTGATCACTGTAGAAAAGAACTCTACGTCTCAACACTAACTCCTTTGCCAACAAGGATAAACACAAGCATTCCTAGTCTACTAACCCGACCTCACCGGGAACATAACCCAAATGGTTTAACCATTACACATAACAAGTCATACTCTAACTAGGTTATCACGACCTACTATGTTTACCACACTCATACGTACTCTTTTACGGTCTTTCACCGCAAGACAACACTAACCCAATCATGCAATTCTTTACAATCTTCAACCGTAGAAGCAATCGGATCCCAGGTCACACACACGGACGCTCTACATCCAAGAAGGCACATAGCCATGCATAACAGCTAAACGCATACACTCATCAACCTCTCGTTGAAGCCTCGAAGAATTAGTCTCACAATCACCTGATCATGGCGATACAAGTTTCTGAGGCACACTCAAAGGACCTCAACACGGATACAGATACAATATCCACAGAGATTTTCACAATCTTAGAACATAACTAAATCTAAATCGATCAAGATCTCGGCATCTACATCCAACCAAGATGAAACAACTCGCACTAGATAATCGTCTACAAGGAAACTCTCTCTCTGTCCAGAGAAAAGAAAAGGGTAAATAAGAAATCATGACCTAATCTCAGCGTTCTCCCTGTACTCATCAACACTTAGCCCCCAAAGAACTCTGTCAAACTTACCTTGATGCCACATTAACCATAGTTAAACAGCTATTGTCTACCCTGGTCACGATACTTAGATCATCTGCTACTCTAAACTCTCAGCTTTCTGACCTCATTCACACACACACGAACACCATCAATCCTCATACCTTGTACAACACATCCCATAGGACTACAAGCTCATCACCAGTCATACACAGAGACACACGTCAACATTTTCATCGTGCCAATACCTCACTCCACAAGGTTATGCTTACTCACCTAACTGCTGCTAGGTAAACCATAGCTATATCACGGCCTCAAGCTCATTGTCCAAGCAACACACATAGAAAGCACTTGGTACCAAACAAAGGAAATCCAATCCTGAGATCTTTCATCCAGAGTTATTAATAACTTCTACAACCATGCAGACACCTCTGCATTTTCACTCTCCGAGCACACATCGATCACAGATATCTTAACCCATGATTTTTCGTCTATCGTCCCAGGCAACCCAAACCTCACGGTATACTACTAAACCTTATTACTCCACACTTTGTTCCCATGGGCAAACAACATACCCACCTATGAACCTATGGTCGAACACAAACAACCTCCAGACATATCACCCTCAGGTTACACCGTCTCAGCACTAAGCCAATCATACTATCGAACCCTTCTACGGTTCTTTCAAACCTTATGCACCCAGCACGAGTCCCAACATGATCTCCTGAGCATGAAGACAATGACCAAACCATGGACCTGCATTCTCATAAGAATCCCACAGAACTGATACTCGTCGCATAATAGAACCGTAACTTGAACCCTTACACATTCCAACACTGTCGTGACCCATGCTCATCTTAGCATATCTATGACTCATATTCATCCCCATATCCTCGAGCTTACTCACTGGTAACTCAATTTTCAAACCTCAACAAGGTATACAACATCCAAGTCAGCAGACACTCCTCTGACTACCAACAACACCCCGCTAGCAAGGGATATTCCCAGAACCACTTATGTTCTACCATCTCAACATACGCCCGACCAAGGATTATCATGCTCTCATCCACTATGTTCCCGTCTATACTTCCATCCTAAGTACACGGCTCATGACATAACACGGCTCATGACATAGCATGGCTCATGACGTACCTAATCTGTCACACGGCCAAAACCACGTACACTAGAGCTTAATCGAAGGGGATTACCACTATCCCTAAATCCATCCACAAATCCAATCATAACAACTGATTCCCCAAGGTCTCCGACACCCCATCGCCCCTACTCACCAGGCCATCCAAACACGACTTCAACTTCCAATAACATACTCTTAAGAGAAGCCAGCTACCAAAACTAAGCCACTTTCAACTACACCCAAACAAAACTTTGCTCATACAAATGCTCAATAGTTTACCAACTACGGCTAACCTCACGGGGCTAACCTCAACTCACCAATGAGTTCCACTACGCACCAAGCGATCGACACTTAACCCATAACCTTACCTTTTAGCAACCACTGCAATCGAGTCGCACACTCAAGACCCAAACCACAACCTCACCCACTCCAAGGTTACGTAGTTCATATATAAAGAAAATATAGAACACAACAACCTAAGATCGATTCATCATGTTATTTCTAATACGTACCATATAATCATGCTAACACTTAACCATTCAAGATCATGTTAAACAAACCACACATACCGAGAAGAACCGACAAGAATGACGCGTCAAATTAGATAACCTACTTAGATTTTTTACTAGAAAATACGTCAGCTAAACGCATTTTTAACTTGGCTTCCAAATTTGTTAATCTAAATGCCCGAAGACAAGACTAATTAATCCTAAGGTCCAACCTCCATAATCACGTATACATAACATTCTCGTGCTCAACATGCTATCATGCTCAGCAAGCTATCATGCTCTTGTTATAAAAATACTAAAACACAAGCAACCAAGCACACATATTTTCTTACAAGGTGATGCACCATCTTTCCACGGCTCTTAAGTATTCAAACCCAAAGCTTTGATACCAATTTGTCATGCCTCAAACTCTGGGTCATGCGAAACGCTCACGAACAACCGTTTTGGGATACTACGATCCACCAAAATTGTTCGAACATAAACTGGTCAAGAACCATAACACCAAAGCGAGGTTAAAACCTTTTTAAAATGTATTACTGAGGGTTTATTTAATTTAAAAGAGTAGTCCAAGAGGTTAGGGTCACGACCCCAAAAGTTAAGCCTTTAAAACAAAATACACATTTTGGAAAAAGAAATAACTTAAAAAAAAGTATAGGTCGTTCCAAAAACTTTCTCGAAGCATAAGAGCTTGGATGAAGCATAAATCAATTGAAAATCCTTTTTGTAAAACGTTGAACTAACCAATGAAAACCGTAATAAGAAGCAATGAAAAACAATAACCAACCATGGTCTCTCTCTCATATATCATGCATACATCGGCTCCACGATCATAAGAATTACATAATCCATACTTTCAAATCTAAAACATGATACATCAAACATGATCTATATACAAACGGTATAAACTACCTAAAAAGGACAAAACAGAAGAGTATTGTTATCAACCACCTCCAGGCACCTCAAGATCAAACTACATGATTACGCTCACCTGAAAATATTTTCACAAATCTCACAACGTGAGCCGAAATCCAATAGAAATAGACTATAATACAGTAAATCAAGATATACAATCACATAGCATAAAAACTGCCTCAACCACGCGAGCCTCAAAACGGTTTAACTTTTCAAAACTCCAAGTTTTCATCTGACTCACACGAGCCTCAGAACGGTTTTTCATCCTTAAAAACCACGCATTTCCTACAATGTAAATAACGTCAATAGTTAAAGAAAAATAGAATAAAACATTATTTTCCACACGGTTCGTACAACCAACAATGATTCCTATGTACCGACTCTGTCACACCTGGGACAAAGGTAACAACTATAGACTTCTGCCCATTACCCTAAACCCAAGTCATACAAAGACCTATTAGGTAATGACAAGTTCTATACGGAGTCACAATAGCGCATGCTTCACACAATGGCAACCACTTCATTTATGGGGATTAAACCGAAGGAGTGAACCACCTACCACTTCTTTACGGAGATTAACCCGAAGGAGCGAAGCACCTACCTGTGCAAGTTTTTAAACTTTCCCCGAGAAGCAATAGCAGCCAAAATATACACGCACTGTCATGGCACATCTATCGAATCATTAAAAGCAAATACGTAACTCGACTACGAAAACATTTTAAATAATACATTAATCATGTACAAAAATATCCAACGGCTATCTGCCACGTCTTCCATTAACCATGGAGACTAAATAACATTTCAAAATGTTTTCACCGTTTCCACCAAAATGTTTAAAAAAAACGAGACTCAACTCCAAAGGTTAGCTCCAAACCTCCAAAAATTAGGTTTTCATAACTTTTCATAAATCCCTCCATTTTCAAATCACCTTTTTGAAAACCACGGATCTCTACACGTCCACCAACATGTAATAAACCAAGAAAAAAAAACATACCTTTTTATCTGAATAAACATGGTTTAAACATAAAATCTAACATATATAGCATTTTTCTATGGTAAAAAAGTATATAATTGCACGTAACACCCTTTAAAGACAAGATAGTTTAGCATCTTAGTTCGTTGAGTAAAAAACTCAACACCTCAAAAAATGAACCTCGATGAAATGAGATTCTGTCTTGATAAACACGAAGCCCCCGGCACGGATACTAAGAATCTGCTACCCACTCGCCAAAAACCAAGCCCGGGCCCACCAAAAACTTAGAGAGAAGGTGGAGCCTTTGTGTGTAAAAGAGAAAACTTAGCCTTGAAGAAAGAAAAATCTGAAAATATCTTCCCAAAGGCTGATATTTATAGACCACACCCAAACATAAGAAGTTAGTCGACTGAATCCCCCAGTTCAATCGACTAAAAGGCTATTAGAATCTCAAAAACTTTCTGCCGCCACAAGTTAGTTGACTGAGCCACCCCCATTAGTCGACTGAACCACCACCGATTCAGCTCAGTCAACTGGATTGCCACCCTCAGTCGATTGAACCACCACTAAAATTTCACAAAACCTTTCCAGCATCCATGCATAGGCCTAAATATGTACCTGAAACATCACTAAGGTCAAGTGTTAACTCCAACACCATAACCACTTAAACATTTCAAAAATAAAATGAGTCAGGGTCTCACACCATGTTTCATCCTTCCCTGAAGCTGCAGCAAGAAGGAAACCAGTCAGCGCAAACCTTTGTTAACGCTGAAATTCTTTTCTTGCCTCTTTCTCTCCCAACATCCTCTATTGTTCCATGAATTGAGAGCTAAAAGAGAAGCATAGAAGGATCAAGGAGATAAATTAATACGGGGAAACCTCAAGTCTCCCCACCTATCCCGCCGATACACCCATTTTTCTTTTTCTATTCTTTTCGTATTTTTGATTTTTTTTCTTTCATTGATTTAAGTTTAAAGCTTCAATTTTCATCATTTTTCTAGAAATTGGAGAGTTAGAGATTAAATTAAGGGCCACCAAAGGAGGATTAACGTTCAAATCCTCAAGAAGGACAAAAACCTAAGTGCCGAAACCCTAGATTGGAGAAATTGGTGGAATCTCGAGGGGTTGGAGCAATTTAAGGTAGGATCTAAACTAACCTAAGTGTTTTACATTGATTTGGGTTGAATTTAAAAATTTTCCATTAAATTTTGATGAAACCCCCAGTTTGATGAGAAAATTAGAAAATTAGAAAGTTGTTTATATTAAATTCTAGCTAATGGGGTTGGTTTCATGGAAATATGGGCACTTGTTTTGAGATGTGATGATTTTTTTAGAACATGAGCAAAATTTTAAAGAAAACTAAGTGTGATTGAGACATGAAGAATATATATATTTTTGGGTAATTGGCGTGAAGAATATAATGGTACCTTTGAATGTTATGTAAATGAAAATGTAGACCTTTAAATTTTAATGTTGAATTTGGATATTGAAGAAATGACTAAAATTTGAGATCTTCAAGTATGATAAATTAGAGACCTAATCTTTAAAAGTTGATTTGTTTACTTGTTATTATTAGTGTTATTACTATTGTTAATATTATTATTAATATTGTGAGTATAGAGTTTAATTCTATTCACATATTGAGAGTTTGGTTCTTAACTCATGAGAAATATAACCGTAAATAAATCATCAAGTGCTTGCTTAGAACCTAATGATTGTTGACCCAAGTTGGAATTTAATTGATGACTTGGGAGTAAATCTCTACATGTGAAACAACAAATGAGATCTCATGGCACCGAATTGAAAATGAATAAAATGATAAACATCGATTGTAACGGCCCGATACGTGTTTATTTTTGTGATTTTATGTTTTCGGTTAAGTGAGGAGACGGAATTAAATTTGGGCGTAGGTGTTATAAAATTTTGTTTGTTAATGGTTGAATTAATAACATGTGAAAGTGAAATTGAGATACAAGGTAACGAATGATGTTGATATGGTTATGATAATAAATAAATCGAAATATTTAAATGTGAGCAGAGTTGGAGGTTTGAATTGAATTTTAAGGAAAGTCGCAGAATTCAGGTTCAGGGATCACCGCTCGAGCGGTGGAGGTCTGCTCGAGCGGACTATCGAAAATTGCTTGGATAATTCTAGAACATTAGAGAAGGTTGGGAATATATATATATGACCTAAGCCCCTTCAGACCACGTGAGAGATATTTTTCTCTTTTCCTCTTCTCTTCTTCTTCCTTTCTTAGAGAGAGAGTGAGGGAAATCCAAACCCCATGTGAAAACCCTAACCCTCCATCCTTCAAGTTGAAGATTGGAGCTAGATTGGGAGCAAGCAAGGGTAGAAATCAAGCTTTAGGGCATGAAAATGGAAGATAAAGCACCAAGGAGCGAAGATCTCTCAACATTAAAACCCTAGGAAGAAGAACAAGGAGGAATCTCAAGCTTTTAAGCAAATTCGAGGTAGGATCTAGATTTTCTCATATGTATGTCAAGATTTGGGTTGATATTTTGTTTATATACATAAAAATTGAGTTGATTTCATGATTGATGGATAGATTGATAGGTTTGTGGGTATATTGCATTGGGTTTGATGGAAATGAGGATTTTTAAGAAAGAATTAACAATGATTTTGGGAAATTATTGCATAAAAAGGGGCTATGACACTTGAATCCAATGTTTGTGGGATGAAAATTGAGGTTTGAGACATATTTGATGAAGGTTTATGGGTAATGAAGCTGGAAACTCAAAACCGGGGAAAATCTAGGATATTTTCGGGCACCAGCGCGCTCGAGTAGAGCCCTGTCTGCTCGAGCGCTCAACTGGCAGAGGGTTGGGCGCTCGAGCGCTCAACTAGCAGAGAGTTGGGCGCTCGATCGCCCGACGTCCGCTCGAGCGGACTAGCTGCGCAGGGCCAACTTGTTTTGATCATATCTCCCTCATCTAGACTCTGAATGGGGTCGTATTTATACTCAAATCAAAGCTCCGAAAGTCCGCTTTCCAACAAGACTACTCTCAGAAGAAAATTATTTTTTTAGAAAAAGTTATGATTAAAATAGTGAGAGTATGTCAAATTGTCCAAACCATTTTTCACCCATTTTTGGCCAAATGCTTTTAAAAAGGATATTTCATCAATATTGAACCTTTTTATCAAATTTCTTATCCCTTGGGTTATAGATTTACCTACCTCACTATATTTGGGTTGGGATGTTAATATCATATCGATTGGTGGTATTTGCGATAAAAATGGGTTTTTGACATGTGATTAAGGTCTTGAGAACAACTAGGGGTGTGAGAAATTGTGGGTTATGTAGTGACATGTTTATCATTTAAGAGTTTAAGCATTAGAGAGAAAGCATGGATATTAACTTGTATATACATTTATATGTATATGATGAGTGCATTCCATTTTCTTCACACTTTATGATTTCAAAGGAATTCAATTTTGTGTTGTTGGTGTATTACGAGATTAATGAAAGAAATATGATGCATTTGATTTTGAAAAGAGACAGTGAATACTAAAATCAAATGTGACTTGAAAATGAAATGACAAAGTTGAAATTGGAATTGAAACGATAATTTGTGAAATAATTAAGAGAAGAACCGGTTGTTGGTTGGACTCTTGGATTTTTTTGTTATGAAATTGAACAAATAATGAACTGTATGGATTGATGTGGATTAAGTTGGCCTGACGGATCCGCAGTGAAGGACTAGAAACTTACGCAAGATAGGGACCACATGCTCACGGGTTAGCCCCCAAAATGTGGTATTGTATCGTGGTGAGTTATAGAGCTATCTATTACCAAATGGTTTTGCGTAGCCAATGGAAATTAATACGGAGCTATTTCTAAGCTGCACTCGATACCGGTTCATTAATTGTGATACGATTTTGTGATAAATCGGGTAATAAAATTGTGACATGATTTTTGTGAAAAATTGAATAATGAAATTGTGATGATTTGGATAATATGAAAGGATAAATGGGAGCAAATCGGCGTGCGTAGGTGTGTGCATATGAATGAATAATAAATTAGTGAAAATTTGTATTTTTCTTCGGTTGCACCCATTACACCTGACAAATCATATATTACATCCGAGTTAATCTATATCCTACGAGTTTCGGCTCACGTATGTTTACCAAACCATTTTAGCTTTTGAAGACTAGGGACGATACCAGGGCAAGGTACGCTTTAGGAAAGACTAGAAGGAAGATTTTGTGTTTATTTATGTTTTTGTATTATGTTTGTATATAAACTTGAAGGAAGGATTGTAATTAATGTTATTATTGTTCTAAATGAACTCTTGAGATTTTACGCATTTGTTTTAAATTAGGTATGTGCGAGAATATAGATGTTTAAAGAAAATTTTCTCATAATCAAAACTCAAATTCTATGGTAAATGAAAGTCGTTGATAATGATCCTTAGGAGGAATGGTTTGGGGTCGGTTCACTGGTCCCCGAGATTCGGGACAAGACAGAATTGTATCATAACTCTAGGTTCGAATACCTAGGAGCCGTGGAGAGTAACGATGACCTTAGTATGTGACCTGTTTAACGAGATTAGGCACCACTACACGGCATGAATTGTGTGCTTGCATGGATTTGTGATTAAACTGCCTTGCGCATGTTATGTGTTTGTTTGAGCATAGAGGGTTGAGTCTTAGGGTGATGTGGCATGCCATATGGCATCCGATCAACTACTTTGGGATTCAAAACAAAAAAGCATTTGGCCGACTTTCTTTCTATGAGAAATCAAAATTAGTTGCCTGGATTGTCGGGTTGCTCTAAGGCTTTCCCTTGGCATGTGAATATGTGGATGTGATGAGACTACGTGTTGAGTAGTATGTAGCTTGGTTTTAGGAGGTTAGATTGAGTTTGACCTAGTTGGGTGTTGTGATATCTTTGTTGTAAGGGCTATGCCCGTGAGACTGGAATAAGTTGTGGTCCGAATGGTGGTATGAGTGGTGAAATTATGACCCAGGGGTCAGTGATTGTGGTGGGTGCAAGCCTGTGAGATGAGTATTAATTGTTTGGAGAATGTTATACCCATGTAAGTTGGGGTGACCGTAGTTAGTTGTCAGTATTATGTTGTGTCGTCAGTAGTTTGATGGATAAGATGAGTAAAGTGTTTAAAATCCTTGGCAGTTATTTGTTATGGATGGATATGAAGTGTGGTTTTAGGCGTGTTGAGGATTATGTGCGTCATGAGCCGTGCTATGTCTTGAGCCGTGTTGTGCCATGAGCCGTGTACCCCGAGATTGGGTATGGACGGAAGCATAGTGGACGGGAGCGTAATAATCTCTAGCCTAAAGTGTGTTAGAAAGTCCGTGCTTAGGCACGTGGTTGGGAATGTCCCTCATCCTGAGGGGTTTTGTTGGTAATCACAGTGGTATCTTGTGATTTTGAAGGTCAGATTGATGACCCTTGTGTTTTTCTTATGGCGTGGTGCTGAGTTGTGTTTCTTAATAAAAGTTGATGGCGCATGCGGAAAGAGTATGTGACCTGAAGATGTTATTGATAGGTTGGTTGTCGAGTGATGTGTGTGTATGTAAGAGGAGATGTATATAGATAGTAGTTGTGATGTGATGAACGAAGATTCGAGATTGTTTGGGAAGTTTCACGGAGAAGAGTTTTGTGACTTGGATCGTCGTTTTCAAGAGTAAGAGATTATGTGGAATACATAGTGTTTGGTGAGAAGGTGACTGTGTGAAGTTCGTGGGGCATGGTATAGATGTTGTTGGTGTAGTTGACTCGGTACGTATCGGTATGAGGAGGTCCCATAATGGGATGATGTTGGTAGTATGTGACATGGCGTAAGATTTAGAGATAGTGGTGTTATCTTACCCTTAGGGGTGAGGGATAAGATGGTGCCGTTTGTTCTATAGTTGGTAGGCGAGGCCCTTTTTGTTTGTGTTGTGTATGGTTACTATCATGTTCGGATGGTAGTGTGCCGGTGATGCTTGTATGGTGACATAAAAGACTGGTGTTCTCGGTTGAACGCTTTGTGTTTTGATGGGTGTACCAGAGTCGCGAGTTCAAGATTGTGGCATGGTTTCACCTACCCATTTGGTTATTACCTACCTGTTGAGAATCGAGTGATATGACGCGACTCTATGAAGAGATGTCATACAGTGATGCGAGTATATGTGGTGTTGTCTTTGGCTGTTAACTGGTGAGGGTCTGGTGGACGAGGGTGATATATCGTTGGGATGTGAAGGAGTGAACGATAGTTAATGTACTTGAGTAGAGATCTAAGTGCGAAGACCTAGTGCGACGAATAATGTACACATTGTGAATGGTGGCCAATGACATTTGTACGATAATAACAGATGTCTTTACAAAGGCTTGTGGTTAACCTTCTCTTGAGCCGAGTGAATATTGGTTGCCCTAGAAGATAGTGACGTTGAATAAGAATCTAGCATTGGCTCGTGGTTTCCTTAGGAAGAGAGATGCTTCATAATTAGTTGACCAGTGTGATTGTTCGTTCTTGGAAAAAGTAAAACGTCAGGATTGTAAGAGTGCGGATTCGTTTGGTCATGGTTTCTTGAAAGGCTTGTGTGAACCCGAGCGCATGGGTAATGTTTCTAGATATGTAGTTTAGTTTGTACAGAATGTCAATAACTATAGTTCTCGTTAAATGAGGTCTCTAAAGGAGTTTAGTAGTTTGGTTATTTACACGATGAAATTCTCGAGTATTAGTTTTGTGGGATTCCTACATGAACGCAGATCCATAATTGGGTCGACATCCTCGTGTTTAGGAGAAACGTGATGGGTGCATGTATTTATTCTTAAAGGACCATAGAAGGGTTCAAAAGTATAGTAGGCCTAGTTCGGAAATAGTGTGTCCTGAGTGTGACATGTCTGGAGGTTATTTGTGTTCAACCTTAGGTTCAAAAGTGGGTAAGTTGTTTACCCATAGGGACGAAGTGTGGAGTCATAATGTTTAACAGTATACAGTGTAGTTTGGGTGGCCTAAAGTGATAGGCAAGAAATCGTGGGTCAAGATGTCGACGATAGATACGTGCCTGGGAAGCAGAAGTGCTGGAAGCATTTGCATGATTGTGGATGTTATTTGTAACTTTGAATAAAGGAACTCAAGAGTAAATTTCCTTTGTTTGGGTGCCGTGCATTTCCTATATGAGTTGCTTGGATAGTAAATTTAAGGCCGTGATGTGGTTGTGATTTGCCTAGTGGGAGTTAGGTTAATGAAGTATAACCTTGTGAAGTAAGGTTTTAGCGTGATGGAAATGTTGGTGTTGTGTTTCAGAGTATGACATGTGATGAATTTGTAGTTCTATGGGATGTATGATATAAGGTATGAGGATTGACGATGCCCCTGTGTGTGCGAATGAGGTCTGAGAGTTAAGAGCTTAAGTGCAGTGGATGACCTGGGTATCATGATCGAGGTTAACAGTAGTTGTGTGGCTATGGGCTATGCGATCCCAAGGTGAGATTTACAGGATTTTGTGAAGACCAAGTGTTGGTGGGTATTGGGAGTACGTTGAGGTTGGGCTATGATTTCTAGGTGTTTAGGGAGGATGGGAGTCTCAGTGGATTGCTGTTCGTGTTGTGATCCTTAAGTGTGTACCTAAGGCATGGGTTCTGTCGAATTGGGTGATCGGAAGACTGAGTTCCTCGTGGGCTTTCTGGATGGAGTTTGTTTGCTCTATTGGGTAAATATAAGTGCGTAGAGTTGCGTTCCCTCTGAGATTAAGTTGGTAGACCAGAAGAGTTTGTCTTGTGGACTAGGAAATTAGTGTTGAGACATAGAGTTCTATCTACAATGATCCACTGTAAATCGTTAACCATTGTATGTAGTTTGTTCTGGGTTATGTGGGAACAGTTGTGCCTCTTGCTTCCAACAGAGTAGGAAATTTGTTGGAACCTTGTGGCTGGAATATTCGCGTGGTCTGTTTCTGATAAGTCAGAATTTGTGTTCAATGTGGGACTTTGGATTACCAGGAATTCTTAAAGTGCGAAGAGCGATTTGACCATTTGAAGGGAAGATGCGAATGCATATGATAGTGACAATGAGTGGGGGCAATGCAAGTATAGAAGATTACAAATTGTTTAATCTGAGGCATGCTAGACTTGAAAGACCGATGGGTATGTGTACGGATGCAATTCAATTTGTATGGGACTTTCACTCATGTGGAGCGCTCAATCCTACTAGCTCACAAAGTTCAGGTGGCTGTGTTGATTTCATTTCAATGGTTGAAGGATTGGAGTGATGTAGTGCAAGTAGTGATGCAGTTTTAAGTTTGTGCTAGTTATAGTTGACTGTGAAGGCATAGGCGATTTTAGGGGTAATGTGTGTAACCCAAGTGACCAATATCCAAGTTTGGCAACATATGTTTGGGCTGGAGGAGTAGTTCTTGGTATACATTGGAGTTCAATAATGAGTTAGGCCATAATTCAACAAAGTTGGGAGAATCTTAACAGTACCAAGACCTATGACATATAATGCTATGGTTGAGAATGTCTAGTCTTCCAGAACGTGTATGTGACATGAAATGGTGATCATGAAGAGATAGTCAGTGATCAATAACGGAGTGGTTGACTCCAGCTCTGGTGATTAATTTGGGTAAGAATTGGTGTCATGTTAAATGATGAATCGTTTTAGATTGGTCAACCGTTTACTCAATTCAATGAATATGAATGATTCTAGTGTTTGTGAAATATTGGTGTTCGGAAGTCAAGCTTGATGGTAATATGACGCTTTTGGGGATGGAAGTGTGTTGCACCCTTGAGTCATGTCGTCTGAAAAGAATGATCAGGATCATGGACTAAGAAAGATGCTATGTAGATCGAATGACTAGTGAAGGATAAGAACGGATATTAAGATTAAATGAAGGTTTAGTGTGACTGGAGATGAATTTCAGGTACAAAATTCCCAAATGGGGAAAAGTTGTAACGGCCCAATACGTGTTTATTTTTGTGATTTTATATTTTCGGTTAAATGAGGGGACGGAATTAAATTTGGGCATGGGTGTTATAAAATTTTACTCGTTAATGGTTAAATTAATAACATGTGAAAGTGAAATTGTGATACAAGGTAACGAACGATGTTAATATGGCTATGATAATAAATAAATCGAAATATTTAAATGTGAGCAAAATTGAAGGTATTAGTTGAATTTTAAGAAAAGTTACAGAATTTAGGTTCAGGGATCACCGCTCGAGCGGTGGGGGTACGCTCGAGCGAACTATGGGAAAATACTTGGACAATTCTAGAATATTAGAGAAGGTTGGGAATATATATATATATGACCTAAGCCCCTTTAGACCACGTGAGAGAGATTTTTCTCTTTCCCTCTTCTCTTCTTCTCTTCTTCTCTTCTTCTTCCTTTCTGAGAGAGAGAGTGAGTGAAATCCAAACCCCATGTGAAAACCCTAACCCTCCATCCATCAAGTTGAAGATTCGAGCTAGATTGGGAGCAAGTAAGGGTAGAAACCAAGTTTTGAAGCATAAAAATAGAAAATAAAGCACCAAGGAGCCAAGATTTCTCAACATTAAAACCCTAGGAAGAATAACTTAGAGGAATCTCGAGCATTTGAGAAAATTCAAGGTAGGATCTAGATTTCCTCATATGTGTGTCAAGATTTGAGTTGATATTTTGTTTATATACATAAAAATTGAGTTGATTTCATGATTGATGGATAGATTGATAGGTTTGTGGGTATATTGCATTGGGTTTGATGGAAATGAGGAATTTTAAGAAAGAATTAACCATGATTTTGGAAAATTATTGCATAAAAAGGGGCTATGACTTGAATCGAATGTTTGTGGAATGAAAATTGAGGTTTGAGACATATTTGATGAAGGTTTATGGGTAATGAAGCTGAAAACTCAAAACAGGGAAAAATATGGGGTTTTCTCGAGCACCAGCGTGCTCGAGCGGAGTCCTATCTGCTCGAGCGCTCAACTGGCAGAGAGTTAGGCGCTCAAGCGCCCGACGTCCGCTCGAGTGGACTGGCAGCACATGGCCAATTTGTTTTGATTATATCTCCCTCATCTAGACTCCGAATGGGGTTGTTGTTGTACTCAAATCGAAACCCCAAAAGTTCTCCTTCCAACAAGACTACTCACAAGAAATTTTTTTTGTAAAAAAAGTTATGATTAAAATAGTGAGGGTATATCAAATTTTCTTAATCAATTTTTACCTGTTTTTGGCCAAATGCTTTTAAAAAGGATATTTTCATCAATATTGAACCTTTTTATCAAATTTCTTATTCCTTGGGTTATGAATTTACCTACCTCACTACATTTGGGTTGGGAAGCTAGTATCAAACCAATTGGTGGTGTTTGCGATAAAAATGAATTTTTGGCATGTGACTAAGGTCTTGAGAATAAGTATGGGTGTGAAAAATTGTGGGCTATATAGTGACATGATTATTATTTAAGAGTTTAAACTTTAGATAGAAAATATGAATTTTAACTTATATATACATGTATATGTATATGATGGGTGCATTCTATTTTCTTCACACTTTATGATTTCAAAAGAATTCAATTTTGTGTTATTTGTGCATTATGAGATTAATGAAAGAAATATGATGCATTTGATTTGAAAATTTGAAAAGATAGATTGAATACTAAAACTAAATGTGACTTGATAATAAAACGAGAAAGTTGAAATTGGAACTGAAACGATAATTTGTGAAATAATTGGGAGAGGAACCGGTTGTGGGTTTGATTTCTAGATTTTTTTTTGTAAAATTGAACAAATAATGAACCGTATGGATTGATGTGGATTAAGTTGGCCTGGCGGGTTCGCGGTGAAAGACTGGAAACTTGTGCAAGATGGGAACTACATGCCCACGAGTTAGCCCCCGAAATGTGTTGTATCATGGTGAGTTATAGAGCTATCTATTACCCAATGACTTTGCGTAGCCTATTAAAAATTAATAGGGACGAGTTTCTAAAAGCTGCACCTGATACTGGTTCATTAATTGTGATACAATTTTGTGATAAATCGGGTAATAAAATTGTGACACGATTTTTGTGAAAAATTGAATAATATAATGGTGATGATTTGGATAATATGAAAGGATAAATGGGAACAAATCGGCGTGCGTGGGTGTGTGCGTGTGAGTGATTAATAAATTGGTAAAAATTTACATTTTTCTTCGGTTGCATCCATCACACCTCACAAATCATGCATTACATCATAATTAATCTATATCCTACGAGTTTCGGCTCACGTATGTTTACCAAACCATTTCAGGTTTTGAAGACAATGGACGATAACAGGGCAAGGGACGCTTTGGGAAAGTCTAGAAGGAAGATTTTGTGTTTATTTATGTTTTTGCATCATGTTTGTATATAAATCCGAATGAAGGATTGTAATTAAAGTTATTATGGTTGTAAATGAACTTTTGAGATTTCACGCATTTGTTTTAAATTGAATATGAGCGAGAATATGGATGTTTAAAGAAAATTTTCAAATAATCAAAACTCAAATTTTATAGTGAATGAAAATTGTGAATGATAATCCTTAGGAGGAATGGTTTGGGGTCGGTTCACGGGTCACCGAGGTTCGAGGCGTGACGTCGATATTGAATGAGAACATGGGTATTGAACTGATGAATGATTGATGTGATTATGTTGGGTTTGACTAGTTTCACGGTGAAAGACCGAAAACTTGCACAAGCTGGGTACCGTGTTCCCTCGGCCTAGCCCCGTAAAATGGATTGGTGATTGTCGTGGTGAATTATAGAGCTATCTATTGCCTAATGGCTTCGTGTAGCCTATTGAGATAATATAAAAGAGTTTTTATAAGCTACACCCAGCGTCGGTTCTATATTCGAATAAATAGGATAAATGAGTTAAGAAAGGATAAAACAATTGAAATAAAGAAAGCGTGGTAAATGTGATACTTGAGTTAATAAAAGGAAGTGTGGTAAACAAAATAAATAATATACACATAAATGATATTCATGTGTGGGTGAATGGGTTGAAATGGGTATGAATTTTTTTTTTATATAGTTGCATTAATGTTGCATTTATCACCACACCTTACAAGTCATGCATCACACTTTAGTTAATTTTTTTCTTACGAGCTTTGGCTCACGTTTCTTAATCAAATCTTTTTTACAGGTCCAGGCGAATAGGAGAAGAATTAGGATATATTTGAGCATTTCTTTTAAGTTTTGGAGATTTAGTGATGTTTTTATTATATTTTATACTTAATGTATGCAAAGGTTGTATGGAAACATCTTTATGTTTTGAAAATAAGTATGGAATTGGATATGTTTTATTACTCAAGTGGATTAAAATGAATGAGATGAAAATGTATGCTAAGTAGTTGGGTAGGCTCAAAGGTTGATAGAATGTATGTTCACTTTAGAATCGGATGATATGTTATTCAATAGTATATAATTGTGATTGTGAGTTGCAATCCAAGCAGAGCATGAATATTTATTGTCATTTGAACAATACAAGTTTACAGATAATTTGGGAAAGCCTAAAAAATAGGAAAAATTCTACCAAAATTTTTACAATTTACATTTAAAATATATTTTTTAGTTTGGAAAGAAAACGCTTTTATAACAAATTAATCCAAGTGATTTTCTCTGTTATTTTAAAAAGTTGGAATACCATGTGGGGATCACGCGCCTCGGAGTCGGAGGCGTGACAGAAACCCACTACACAAAATTATTCAACCATAAAAAAAATTATCAATTATTTTATGAATTACCAAATTTGAAAGTGATTTATTAAATCAAAATTTTTTATTAAGAATTGATTGCAATGTCGCCAAAGATGTTTTAACAAAAAATGTTCAAAATATTTCTTCAAAACAATTATTTGCCCATTGGCAAGCTATTTTAAGTATTTTCGATTTTGATATCGAACATAGCAAATGGCAATAATAATTTTCTCCTTGACTTCTCGGCTAGAGAATTTTTGCAGGGCAATGTCAAAAATTCCATCCAATGCTCCATCTAGTGCATCCTCCAGAGAACTAGCAAAGGTAATGAATAGTCCACAAAATCCCACATGTACATAACCTGCTAAGGGTAAAACCCCTCTTGGTATGGCCTCAAAAGCACAACCTCAATATCTCTCCAATGAAACCCTCATCCCCATTATTCCTCTCGAAGATGAGGATTTCAAAAATTTACAAGTTGCGTTTATGAATCAGACCTCCTTGGATTTATCTAAGCTTATTGGCAATTATTTGCCATCAAAGTAGTGTTATCCACCAAAAGCAAATTCACCCTCCAAACTCTTTCATGATTCCATTCTCGTTGAGACTGGTTCCATAAAAATTCAAAACAATTTGAATGACAATAGTAAAACTATTCATTATTTAAAATGTGTGATTCAAAAAATTATTTTTAAAAAATACTGAGGTCATGACAAAGAATTTAACAAACAATTTAAAAATACCATTATTAGACCACAACATTACAATTATTATAATTATCAAAATTCTTTTCATTATACTTTTTATTTACAAAATCAAATGATGAAACACTCGTGGTTCATCAAGTTCTGTCAAAATTTTACATTAGTCATCCCCAATTGATTTCTCAATTGGTGGTATGAATTCGAATTGTTGGAGGCAAAAATTGCTAAGATCATTGTTTTTTAAAATAATTTTCGGTAAAAAATTAACTAGACGGGCAAATGCCGAAACGGGCTCCAGATAAAAATTTTGACGAAGAACGATAAAAAATAAACTCGTGCAACCAAAATTAATTTAGAAAAATACATTTTGTCGATTTATTCTTCAACTATGACTTGAATTCGAGTTGAAACTCCTTTTAGATCTTCTACCATATTCCCGTATGCGATCCTCGAACGTAGTGTGGACTACGATCCTTCGAGAATTCGTACCGACAGAATCTCGAAATATTTAAGTCTTAAGAGACAAATAATATCATAATAATGATAATATCAACTATCAATCTTTAGCTGATTCAGCCTACCCGCGTATATATAGGATTACAGTAGGGACCTGGGGAGTAATTATGAGTTAGACTTCAAGTGGAACACAGACACTTACTAGAGATTTCTGTAATTATGAAAAGACATGCAGTGATTTTTGCAATTTTCATAAAACACTGAATTACAATTCACACCACTAAAGAACTATAATTGCACTCTGACCCATAATCTCAAGACCTTCTTGCATTGAGCTCCTGGTATTAAATACTTACCATTTCTCCCTATGTTAAGATTTTCGATACCCGCTAATTAAATTTAGTTATTGATAATTTAATTTAATCGACATCTTGCTATTTTTTAAGCCTTTTCGCTTAATTTATTTGACCGCCAGATAATTAAATTCACTTGTAGGGTTTGGCTCGGTCAAAACTTATAAGCATCCTTAAGGGGGTATCGTCAATCCCGATCTTCGGAACATGAATTCTGTTAATAATTAATATTTACCATATAAATAATACCGCTATATCCAACTCACTGAAAATTTAGATCCATATAAAATCGTACCCTCTAATGAATTAAAATAACGAATATTAAATATATGCAAATCAATAATTATTTCAAAATTAAGAGGATAAGTACTATTCATAATAATCTTGAGGTGTGAATTAATTTATATAGTCGGTACAAAATTAATTATCCCAAATGTGCCGTTCAATATACACAAAGTGTACTAACACAGAGAGTCGGAACAATAGATGATACTATTATCTGTTCCCTATAATCAAGACAGGCATACTAAAACTCTGTGCTATAGTCGTACAGATGGTATGTCTATTTCCATCTAAACTGTGAACATAAAACTTATATTCTGCAAAAACCTAAAATCTGATCTTCTATATACAAGCCGTACTCTACACACCAGATTAAATACTATACAAAATATTGGACATCCATGCATATTAAAGAAATGATACACATACATTGCTCATAAAAATTTTCATTATATGAAAAATTAATTTTATTAAAAAATAAAATAAAATACTAAAAACATGGTCTTCAGTATACCAACCCTAATAATCTCTCACTTATACTCAAAATCATGCTGCTATACATCTAACTCCCATGCCCTCTACATGACTATCAAAAGTCTTAACCGGTAAGCACTTTGTAAAGGATCTACAAGGTAGTCTCCCGATACAAGCACTATGTCTGACTAAAAATCTGAGTCAATGTACCCCAAAGATACTAGATTATCTGCCTGGTAAACCAACATATAATCCTTAATTCTTTTTTAGGTACTTAATTATATTTTTTACCGTAGTCCAATATTCTTGTCCTAGATTAGATTGATATCTGCTTACCATGCCAACGGCAAAGCAGATATCGGGTCTAGTGCAAAGCATAGCATACATGAGGCTTCCTATTGTCGAAGTATAAGGAACCGCCTTTATCCTCTCTATCTCATCAGGTGTCGCAGGACACTGATCCTTGGATAGAGTGATTCCATGCCTTAAAGGGAAAAACCCTTTCTTGAAATTCTACATGCTAAAATGAGCAAAGATATCATCGATATACTTTGCTTGTGATAAGCCCAATATCATTTGTTTTCGATCTTTCACAAGCTTGATTCCAAGGATGTGGCTGACTTCTCGCAAGTCCTTCATATCGAACTGCCTAGATAACCATACTTTAACTGTAGATAATGCCCCTACATCGTTTCCGATGAGCAAGATATCGTCTACATAAAGTACTAGAAAGATTACCACGCTTCCGTCACGCTTCTTGTACACACAGGACTCATCCGGACTTTAATCAAAATCATAAGACTTTATAGCTTGATCAAACCGAGTGTTCCAAGACCTCGATGCCTGTTTAAGTCCATAAATGGATTTCTTAAGCTTGCACAACATTTTCTCCTGGCCATTTGCAATGAATTCGCCTGGTTGTATCATATAGATACACTCGTCAAGACTTCCATTAGGAAAGCTGTCTTGATGTCCATTTGCCAGATTTCATAATCGAAATGTGCGACAATAGATAAGAGAATCTGGATAGGCTTAAGCATGGCCACCGACAAAAAGGTTTCCTCATACTCGGTCCATTCTTTATGAGTGAACCCTTTAGCAACAAGTCTAGCTTTGAAGGTTTCAACCTTCTCGTCTGCTCCACTCTTCTTCTTGTAGATCCACTTGCATCCAATGAGTTTTATCCCTTCGGGTGGTTCTACAAGTTTTCAGACCTGATTGGAATACATAGATTCCTTTTTTGAATTCATAGCCATTTGCCAAATATCTGCATCTTTATCTTATAGTGCTTCTTATAGTTATAGAGCTTGGTATCCAGTTCTGCCGGGATCTTATCAAAAGACTCTCTCATGAACATATACCGGTCAGGTTGATGAATAACCCTCCCACTACGATGAGGCACTACCTGTGTCTGCGTACTAGCAATAATAAGCTGTGCAGAATCTGAACCCTGTGCATCAGCACCCTGTTCTTGATTTGCACCTGTCTCGATAATCCTCCTACTACGATAAGGTAATGGAATATCAGTGACTTGTGGTTCCTCTTCTGTTCTACTGGTATTTTCTCTCAGTTCTTCCA
>JAULJZ010134223.1:0-10816 GCA_032270985.1 Heliamphora pulchella | reverse complement strand
ATCTTATATGGGTCTATATTCCCGGTGAGTTGGATAGCGATATTATTTATTTGACAAATATTAATTATTGATGGAATTTACGTCCCGAAAGATTGGGATTGACGATACCCCCTTAAAGATATTTATAAGTTTTGTCCGGATCAAACCCTGCAGGTGGATTTAATTATCCGGCAGTCAAATAAGTTAAGCGAAAGGGTTTAAGAAATATCAAGATGCCTATTAAATTAAATTGTCAGTAATTAAATTTAATTGGCAGATATCGAAAATCTTAACGTGAGGAGAAATGGTAAGCATTTAAGGACAGGAGCACAATGCAAGAAGGTCTTGAGATTATGGGTCAGAGTGCAATTATAGTTCTTTAGTGGTGTGAATTATAATTTAGTATTTTATAGAAATTGCAGAAACCGCTGCGACTTTCCATAATTGCATAAATCGCCCGTAGGTATCTGTGTTCCACTGGAAGTCTTACTCATAATTACTCCTCAGGTCCCTGCTGTAGCCCTATATATACGGGGTAGGCTGAACCAGTTTGGAATTAATTTTTTTTAACATTATTGATATATTATTTTTGTCTTTCAAGACTTAAAAAATATATCAGGGTTCTGCCGGTACGAGTTCTCGGAGGATCGTAACCCACACTACGTTCGAGGATCACGTAAGAGAATACAGTAGAAGATTAGATCGACGAAAAGTATTCTTTTAAATTAACTTTGGTTGCACGAGTTTTATTTTGATCATTCTTCGTCAAAAATTTTATCTGGAGCCCGTTTTGGCGTTTGCCCGTCCAGTTAATTTTTAACCGATAATTGTTTTTCAAAAATAATGATCTTAGTAGTTTTTCCTCCAACAGTGCTAGCCTCCTTCAATCTGTTGTTTGGAAGACCTTGACTGCACGACCCAAACATCCAGGCAAAGCCATCTACTCTCCATTAAAAGCTAAATTTGATAAAAAACAAAAAAATAATAGGGCAGGACTGACCAGCCACGGAGAAGATAGTATTCAACCCCTAAGAGGAGAAGGCTCGACTCTCTTGGAGGTTCAGCATGGCGAAGGGGATGTGACGTTAAGTGGGTTCCAATTCGATGAAACTCAAGCTGTGTAGATGCTGTTAAAGGAGGAGGAAAATTACTTCAACTCGCGAGCGGTTACAATGATGCGAAAAAAGTCTTACTTTCCAGGAATGGGGTTGGGTCGCAAACAATAGGGTATTTCAGAACCTATCCAGGTATTGCCAGCTTCACACCGTTTCGGTCATGGGTACAAACCGACGAAAGAAGATTTGGAAGGGCCTAAAAAGGGATAGAAGGCCAAGCACTCAGAAACGCTCAACGGGTACTTTGTTAAAGAAGGAGAAAATTTCCTGTACTGCGGCTTCCCGGAGCCATGGAGCGATGAAGAAACCAACCAGAAGTTGCCAAGGCTAGAAATCTTCTCGGCCACCAATTATCTGATATGGAAGAAGAAGAAGTAGTGGAAGGGAAAGAGGAAGGGAAGAAGATCCAAGAGGAAGATTGGGCGAACAAGCTTGATGGTGTCGATATGAGAGTGTTGTTCAACGAAAAGATGGCTCAGCTGCACATCACTGACCAAGACTGCTTCATGATGGGCTTCAGTGCACCAGCCGACTGCACCAAGCTCATTATAGAGGCGGCTGCAAAAGAAGTGAAGAATTGGACCTTAGAGTCTGGTAATGTGCATGTTGTCTGTTCTAAGTCTAAGTATGAACCTATGGTTGAGGGCACGTCTGTTTGTGCACGTTCCCTTGTTTGTGCTTTTGAGTTTGTAATTCTGTCTTCCTTCAATGAAATGAACGAGATTTTCAGTTACTCTACTTTGTTTGATTTATTTCAGACGCTTTCCAACGATTTTGAATTCGACGGGGATATATCTAAAGAAATAAAACTTTTAATAAAAAGAGAAGAAGAAATGCGTGCCTAACCAATAATTGAAGAAATTTTGTCAATAAATCTGGGTAATGAAATTAACCTTAAAAATGTACAAATTGGTTCTTCTTTATCCTTAGTTGAACATGAATAATTAATAACTTTATTAAAAGAATTCAAAGTTGTATTTGCATGGTCTTACGAGGATATACCCTGAATTGATCCTGACATTGTCCAACACCATATTCCCTTGTACCCTAATGCCAAATCGGTCAAACAAAAATTGAGACGAATTTGGCCAAAATTGGCTCTGAAGATCAAAGAAGAATTTTTCAAACAAATCAATACTGGATTCTTGATGGTAACCGAGTATCAGAAGTGGGTAGCCAATATCGTGCCAGTTTTAAAGAAGGACGGTCGTATCCGGGTTTGCGTGAATTTTTGAGATCTTAACAAGACTAACCCGAAAGACGATTTTTCTCTGCCGCACATCGACGTTTTGGTAGATAGTACAGCGGGACATGCCTTATTATCATTCATGGATGACTTCTCTAGGTATAATCAGATTCTAATGGATCCCGAGGATAGAGAAAAGACGACGTTTACTACACCTTGGGACACTTATTGTTATTGTGTGATGCCATTTGGTTTGAAGAATGTAGGGGCAACCTATCAGAGGGCTGCTACTACCTTACTACATGACATGATACATAAGAAAGTTGCAATGTATGTAGATGATATGATAAATAAGTCCAAGGATCGAGATGGCCACATCGTAGCACTGCGAAAGTTCTTTGAAAGGATTCAGAAATATAAGATGCGACTCAACCCACAGAAGTGTGCCTTCGGGGTTACCACCAGAAATATGCTTGGGTTTATGATCACTCAACGAGGCAATAAAGTCGATCCTTCAAAGATTAAAGCAATCTTGGAAATGACTCCTCTAAGGACCGAGCGAGAAGTCAAAGGCTTTCTGTGAAAAATACAGTTCATCAGTCGATTCATTGCAAAATTAACAGCTACCTGTGAGCCGCTCTTTCGTCTGCTGAAGAAAGGAGTCAAGTTTGAATGGGATCAGAAATGCCAAGATGCCTTTGAAGCTGTACGACAGTACCTGTAAAATCCACATGTTTTAGCTCCTCTCGAACCTAATAAGCCACGGATCCTCTATTTGTCAAGGACTGATTCAGCTATGGGATGTATGCTGGTGCAAGAAGGTGAAACTGGAATCGAAAAGGCTATCTACTACTTAAGCAAAAAGATGACGGGATCAGAATACGAGACACGCCACTGAAAAAGACATGCTGGGCTTTGATTTGGGCTTCCCAAAAATTGTGGCATTACATGCTGTCTTTCATAGTGAATGTCATCTCCCGGATGGACCCGTTAAATTACTTGTTTGAGAAGCCAGCACTGACAGGAAGGTTGGCTCGATGGTTGTTGTTATTATCAGAGTTTGATCTTAAATACGTCACTCGAAAGTCAGTCAAGGGAAGAGCAGTGGCAGAATTCTTAGTCGACCAACCAGTTAAGGGAGGTGAAGACACAGAGTTTCAGTTTCCTGATGAACAGCTGATGAAAGTCGGGGATGACAAGTGGACTCTATATTTTGATGGAGCATCCAATCAATCTGGCTATGGAATAGGAGTCTTTCTTGTCACTCCTAATGAATCACACATCCCTTTGTCTTTAAAGTTCAATTTTGAAGTTACCAACAATCAAGCTGAGTATGAAGCATGTTCAGCTGGATTGGAGGCAGCCTTAGAATTAGGGGCAAAGAAGTTAGAAGTCATCAGAAACTCGGCACTAGTGGTTTCACAAGCAAGAGAAAAATGGAAGGTCAGGGATGTGACGTTGATTCTTTATCATTAAGAGCTGGAGAAGCTGATACCATGTTTTGAATCAGTAATCTTCACCCATATGCCAAGACTGTAAAACAAGTTCGCTGACGCATTGGCTACCCTAGCATCCATGATTGACATACCACTTGGGGTCAGAATAAGGCCTTCGATAATCGAACAGAAGAGAAAGCCGACATATGAGGTGACAGCCGCAATCGAGGACAGCATTAACAACCTTCCAAAGTATTTTGACATCCAGAACTTCGTAGAAAAAGGAGAATATCCCAAGTTTGCCAACAAGAAAGACAAAAGGGTGATACGAATACTATCAGCATAGTTTGTCATTTACGGAGGAAGACTGTACAAACGAGGGCATTCTAGGGTCAATAAGCTGTGTGTCAATACTGAATAAGGCCAAGAGTTGATGAAAGAGATACATGCGGGGGTCTGTGGACCTCATATGAGTAGAAATATGTTAACTAAGAAGATCCTACGACAAAGATATTTTTGGATGACAATGGAGACAAAGTGTATACAGTTCATGCGAAGATGTCATAAATGTCAGATCCACGCAAACCTGATGTACATTCCCCCATCTCAACTGTATAGCCTGACATTGCCATGGTCGTTCTCAGTATGGGGCATTGATGTAATCGGCAGAGTAACATCGAAGGCGGCAAATGCGCACGAGTTCATTCTAGTGGCCATTGACTACTTTACTAAATAGGTGAAAGCTGCCTCCTACTCAGTATTAAAAGCCTTTCATGTTGCTAAGTTTATCAAGAAAAACATCATTTTTCGGTACAGGGTCCCCCATGAGGTTATCTCGGATAATAGCATGCATTTTCAAGGTGAGGTCTTAGATCTCTTCGAAGAATATGGGATAGTGGCTCATAAGTCCTCACCATATCGGCCACAGACCAATGGAGCCGTTGAGGCAGCAAACAAGAACATCAAAAAAATTCTACGAAAGACAATCAACTCACATAAGGATTGGCCGAAACATCTACCATTTGCACTTTGGAGATACAGAACGTCAATCAGAACTTTAACGGGAGCTACTCCATGCTCTTTAGTGTATGGGATGGAAGTCGTGCTTCCCATTAAGGTGGAAATCCCTTTGCTAAGAGTAGTGGCTGAGGCCGGTATTTCAGAAGCAGAATGGCAGAGAAACCAAATGGAAGAGTTGCTCTTGTTTGATGAAAGGAGGCTGCAGGCTCTGTTTCATTGCAAGGATACCAAAGGAGGATAGCTCGATCATTCAACAAGAAGGTTAAGACCCGAGATCTCAGATAGGGAGATTTAGTTCTTATGAAAATCAGAGCTCCCATCTTTAACCCAAGAGGCAAGTTCAAGCTGAACTGGTCTGGGTCGTTTCTGATCAAAATTATTATGATCGGTGGAGCAGTTATCATTATGAATTTATATGGCAATGTGTTCTCCACTCTAGTAAACCTCGACCAGCTCAAAAAGTACTATCCTTGAGGAAAAAATAAAGATAAAATAAAAACTCACTAAGTTAAAAACTAAAAAGACAACTCAGGCAAAATTTAGAACAGCCCGCAAGGCTGAAAACCTGAAAGGTAGGAATGGTAATTTCTCCCGCCCTGCCCCCTTTGTAGGGTTTTTTTTGCTCCCGACAACAAACAGAGTGGGGACGGTATTTGCTCTCCCCGTCCCGCCTCCGATTACACAAAATAAATATTTTTTAAATATTAATATATGTATAAAATATATATTTTATAAATATAATAAGTTCAAAATATTAAAATATTATATTTATCTCTAATTTTTTTTTTTTTATATTTTATATATTTAGTTATATTAATTCATCAACTATTATTTTTTATTTATTATATTATTTATAACTTTATTAATATTACTCTTTTAAACCTTAAAAATTATACCTGAAATATTTTTGTACCCACCTCGTTCCTCGCTATTTTTCTAATATTTTCCCCGTTCGCGCCTGATCAAATAGGGGACGGGGATGGGGGAACTAATCCCCGGTCCCGCCCCGCCCCATTACTATTCCTATCGAAAAGGCGATCTTAGCAAAAGTTAAGGTATTACAAAAGGAGAGCGTCAATACCCGAGTGCAAATCAAGCCTGAACTACGTTAGGGCTTAATTTTATTTTTAGGATACATAGGCAGCTTCTTTTAAGAAGTCCAGCCACATGCTTTGTTTTTAATCATCTCTAAATCTGAGTAAGACCAATACAAATTTATTTTTAGATTTTGATAATAAAGTCATTTAATTGAACCGTAAGACTTTAGATAATTTTGGACCTTCTTAAACATAATGAGAGATTTTAATTTAAGTTACGAAGTTTTGAAAATAAAAGGGAGGGCACGCAAGTCTCAAACTCTACAAAAAAAATAAAAAAGAAAGTTATGAAATCTTTAAAACAAAGCAGAAGTCTTCAAATCTTCCTCTTTTTTGTTACCTATTTTTCTTCTTCTTTGTCTTTCTTCTCCCTATACTGCATCAGGCATGTCCTGTACTCGGCAGAAAGCTCGGGACACTACAACTCCTACACCTTCATCCGTAAACGAGACAGCCAGACATCTTGATATAATGCTAGAAATGGGGCCCGCATTACAAATGAAAATAAACGGCCTCGAATACTGTGAAGGATGACCTAACTATGACCAAACTGTCGTATGATCCGATGAGGATAATAGAAATTAGTCTGATGTAGACTAATCAATAGAGCACTAGGGTAATTCATGGTAGTCAGAGTCATGGCAGGGATCTGCCACCACGGGCACTACCAAGTAATATCTGGGCCAGTCAGAGAGGAGAAGTACTGTCGCCAGGCTGCCTCAGTGTTACATATCTAATAATAGGGACGGTAAAGGAAAGCTGTAGCACTGTGTCTATCAGTAGGTGATTTTTCCACAATATTTACTTTTTTCATCAGCCAGATCTGTAGCAAAAGTTAGATAAGTAAGAGAAAAGTCTTGCAGTATGACAGAAGTCTGATAAAGAGAAAGGTTTGAGCTTACCTAAAGAAGCAAGGGGCTGTCGAAAAAAGTAGTGGTCTCACCACGATGAACAGCATCTAGGCCCAGCAGTGTCTCAGCTAAGACAAGTGGTATAAAGTCCTTCTCCATTCACATCTGACTCGCAATATCAACCAGTGCGTAACTAACTCGCCCGACAGGAGGGATGAGAAGATATTAGGAAAGAATATAGAAACAAAGGGCATAACGACGACGCAGTTGAAAGTCAAGGTCGTTAAGGTCGCCAGTAAGATGGAACCCCTCAATGAGCCATGGAATGTCAAGGCAGTCACTCGATGTCAAAAGAGAAGCTTCAGTCCTAGACAGGCCACAGAGTTGCATCACCTACTGCCGAGCCAAAAGGAAAGAAGTGGGGACAACAATGGAACTCTGCGGAGTCAGGTCCAAAATAGCAACAAACTCTTCCACAGTAGGGCATAGCTCTTCAAGGCCGAATCGAAGAACGTGGGATTGTGGGTCCCATAGTTGAGCGGCAGCTTTCAATAATGGCCCGTCAATCTTTACGGTCATTAGAGAAAACAAGGAGTTGATACCAAAAGGGGCAAAGTTTAAACATTCGATATGGGAGAAGGCTTCAACCCATGCAGAAAGGGGACTAGCCATTTTGGGATGAGGAGTGATAGAAAATGGGGCCTCCAGGGCTGTATTTATAAAGCATAAAAAGATTGGAGATTGAAAAAGTAGCAAAAGGTGCAGTCATTGTAGCGATTGCCACATTGGAGTAGGCGACCGCCAACTTCAAAGTACACCGTACAGTGACATCATCTCGTTGACCAGGCGACCGCCATGTCAGTCTTGATGGAAGTGGCGACCGGCATGTTGGAATATGGCAATCGCCATGTTAAAAGGTGGCAGGCATATATCAGTTTGTGATTTCTGCATTCTGTGTAAATTTTGGCATTTTATCTTACATCCAAGACAGTTTGAGCAGCAAATAAAGGAAAGTCATACCACAGATGATTATAAAGCAACAAATGGCACGAAGACTCAAAAATATATCAAAAAGTGGCAAAATATGGCATAATATAAACTGGGGCACCTAGGCCCAATAACTAGTAAACAGGGGCACGCAAGCCCGTAAATGTATCAAATTGTGGCACGCAGGCCCATAAAACCAAATGTATCAAAATAAGTGTATCAGAGTAAATGTAAACTAAGGGGAGCTCTCTCTCTCAAACATGCCGCGGGCGGACCCGGCAGGAGGAAGGACCAGCCTCGTTCGAGCTAACATCCTCGAAGAGCCTCTCAATGTCATCGCTATCATCACCATCACTACCGGAGGAAGAAGATATGGCTCTTGAGCAACTCCTGGCAGAAGAGATGGATCCTCTAGAGCGAGCTCTGGAAGAAGCAGCACGGGATCCACGACCTCAAGTTGGGGCTGGAACCGGAGGAGGAGAAGGAACGGGAGCCTGTGGCTGGATGATGATAGTAGGTAGTACTGGAGGCTGTTAAAAGAGAAGTAAGACTAAGAACAAGAATAATGAAAGAAAGTGTAGAAAAGCTGGAAGAACATGTAAGATACTCACTATGGCCACTAGTGTGAAAGTGATGCCAGCTGCTCGCATAGTGGCATCCATCTGTCGAACTAGTGCCCTCAAACCGGTGACCATCAGCATCGGGCGGTTTAACCAAGCCTAGTCAATCTGCAAAGAATAAGTAAGAACAGTTCAAAAAAACTAGGCAAGTAAAAGGGTAAGTAACTGAAGGAAAGGTGAAAGACAAACCTGGCCGATGTCAGCCCTAAACTCCAGTGCTGGCGAAACAGGAACCTACAGAGGAAAAGGGAAGCCAAATGCTAAAGGTCTGGACATCTCATAGAATCTCTGGGCCCCTCATCCCTCCACCAACAGCTCCAGCAGCACCGATATCCGCAGCCTCTGGTGCCCTTCCTCTCCTCCTGCCACTAGGGGCAGCCATATCGAGTCCTAATGATCCCAGCAAGTGTGCCCGGGCCCAGGCTGCGTAGTCCTCCTCCGGCACCAACAACTTCGAAGCGTGCATCCCCACTATCTCTAGGAGTAGGTCGACGCGGCCCAGAAGATTGATCCAGTGCATACGAACGGGAGGGACCACCAGTATCCGGAAGTAATCAAGGCTGTGCGACTGGCGAACCACTTTCTCTTTGAGATAGTACTTTCGACTGAATAGACCCTCTAGTAGGATCTGCCTCGAGGCAAGGTCCCAGTTGTGCATTAGATCTGCGCCGGCCCGTTCCTCCACTCCCTGCAAGACATCTCAATGAACTTGTAAAAATTCAAAATATAGTGTAGAGCAATGCAATAAACAATGAGCAGCGAATGCAGTGTAGTATGATAGCCAGTGTATAGTGATCAATGTGTAGAGCAGAAAATAGTCAATGGTACAGTGCAGTGAACAGCGCAGTGAATTGTATAATGCAAAGAGTAATATACGGTGCAGTAAGCAAAAAATAATGATACCTGGTCGGGGGTCAGCCGGTCCAATGACACCCAAAACTGGTCGATGTCCTTCCCCCCAGCCTTCTTCCCCTTCAGCCCTCGGGACCACTAGGCTACACAGGGAATGACTAAAGGGTCTGCCGAGGAGTTCGCTAGGACGTGAAGCCCAAGGAACTCATAAGTTCATAGCTGAAAAGGAGAAGATGTCAGCAAGCAGATAATGAATAATGGATAACGAAAATGAATGGAAAAGTGTATAAACTAAATCATACCTCCCAGACCCTCCAGTATCCCCCAATGCTAAGCTCCTGGGAAACCAGATCAGAGTTCGCATGAAGCTGTAAAGGGTGGCGAGAGTAGCTCTTCCAAAGTCATATGAAGCAACTTGGTCAAGACGAGCCAGGGCACCCAAGTAATGTAAATGGACAGTGTTCTCCTTGTTCGAGAACAATAAGGTATCGAACATATACATCAGAAAGCCTCGGGCGACCCACTTGAAGTGGCAGGGATCAGTGTAGTGGAAATGGCAGAAGCGCTCGAAGAACCAGCTGTATCGAACGCGATCCTTGTTCATATGTGTGGGGATAGCTCTAAGAAAATACATCAGGGCGTTAGCAGAGTAGGCGACGGATGGATAGAATGGAATGGGAGCTCCTCCTACTCGGATGCCGGTAATCAGTGAGAAGTCGAAAGGCATCAGAGTAGCCTCGAAGGTGGTGAAGTGAAAGGTGTTGATGGTATCCCACCATCACTCGGCTAGAGCCGTCGGCTAGAGCCGTCAGCTAGACCCGGTTATTGCTCGTCTTAGCCAATAAGGGTATGAACCGAGCAAAGCTAGAGGCGTCAATAATGGGCCGACTGGGAGCAGGAAGGGCATTATACCACTCCAACACCTTTCTAGAGGCAGAGCCACCGAAGCCTCTGATGTAATGGCCAGCATGAAAATAAGAAGACAAGCAAAAAATATTTAAAGAACAGATCAAGCAAGAGACATGCAGAAAATGGCTGAAAGCATTAAAAACCCTAGGTTCATGTGTGTGTGACGACCATTTGGTTCTCTCAAGTCCTAGAAGATTAGGCATCCTAAGCCCTGGTGCGCCAGAAAAATCTCTCAAGCCCTAGAAGATTAGGCACCCCAAGCCCTGGTGCGTCAAGCAAATATTGCTCGTCCTAGTAGAGGACTAGGAACCCTAAGCCCTAGTGCGCCAGGCAAATCTTTCTAACCCTAGGTTCGTGTGTGAGTGACGATCCTTTGGCTTTTACATGTCCTAGTAGAAGACTAGAAATCCCAAGCCCTAATGCGCCAGGCAAATCTTGCACGTCCTAGTAGAAGATTAGGAACCCTAAGCCCGGGTGCGCCAGGCAAATCTTTCCAACCCTAGGTTCGTGTGTGAGTAATGATCCTTTGGTTTTTGCACGTCCTAGTAGAAGACTAGGAACCTTATGCTTTGGTGCGCTAGGAAAATTTTTCTAACCCTAGGTTCATGTGTGAGTGACGATCTTTTGATTTTTGCACGTCCTAGTAGAAGACTAGGAACCCCAAGCCCTAATGCGCTAGGCAAATCTTGCACGTCCTAGTAGAAGACTAGGAACCCTAAGCTCTGGTGCACCAGACAAATCTTTCTAACCCTAGGTTTGTGTGT
>JAULJZ010134212.1:0-10817 GCA_032270985.1 Heliamphora pulchella | reverse complement strand
AATATAAAAAATTAATAAAATTGAATATCAGGTCGGGCTACCTTTTGGGCTTTAATAGTAAAACTCAAGTTGGACAATGAGCTCAGCCTCAGGCTGATCCACAGGCCCCAAGGGTAAGGCTCAGTCCACTACTCTTTAGGATCAGACCTTAGCCTTCTTCGGGTAGGCCTCGGGCAGCCCACGAGTCGTGGATCATTTGTATCTTTACTTGTTAACTTTGACTATATAGTTTTATATATTTTTGTAAATGTCATGTCTTCCATTGCACACATATTTTTTTATTACAATGATATTTTTAAAATTTAATCATTGAGATTTATCAAACAAGATCTATATTAAATATAAAATTATGTAAAATTAAAAAATATTTGTAATAACTTCTTTTTGACGTAAAACTTTTGGATCAAGTTTTTCTGAAAATAAATAGATTCTCAAGACCCCTCAAGATCACATTGTGAGCTTAAAATGGTCCCCAACAATGATCTGGACCATTTATTTTGTAGACCTCGCAAAAAAAATTATCTGTTCAAAAATTTAAGTTGATTTGTTATCGATAGATACATAAACAATGGTATTTTGGTTTCGCAAAAAAATAATTTATGTAAAAATTTAAATTGATTCGACATTGATAAATACATAGACAATAGCATTTTGTTTTATAAAATGGATGATTCAAACTTAAATTGTCTATCTTAAATTGAAACTATTTATTTTGTAAAACAAAATACGATTTATTTACATATGTAGTGATGTTCCATCAAATTGTATTTTTATATGAGTAATCTTCTCTATAAGTCCTATGAAATGAGCACTTCGAATCATCCGTATGGGCCTCCCTACCTTAGACTCACAAAATGGTCTTGAGGAGTCTAAAGATTTTTAAGTCTTGAGAGGAGCTTCGCCGTTAGCTTTTTATTTTATTGTCTTTGGACTTAAAAATTATTTTAAACAAAATAGATTTTTAGTCTTTAAGTCAATCGTAAAAATTACTAAATAAATTTTTTAATTATTTAACATAATAAAGTGATTTAAAGTAAAAACTCGGCCCCAAAGCTTAGTTTTAGGTTCAGCACATAGCTCCAATAGGTATAATAGAACACATGAACTATTATTATTGTACTTAACATGCGGCCCATTTCTGTGAAGAGGCCGAGCAGTGGCCCATGGGCCCTAAAACTGTAAAGATCCCAAATTTAACATGTACTTGGATTCAAACTTAAAATATGGGGCAGCAAAGAAAAGCCCCATATGTGGGAGGGGGAATCATTGCAGGGGCCACCTTTTAGACCTTCTTACCCAATCTTTGCCCACTTCAATGCGAGGCTAATAATGCCACGGTGTTTTAAGATTATTGTTGTCACGCACATTATTGTTATTTGACACTTTTACCCTTTAAGTTTCTCTAGATCTCTATATTTTCATGCTCTTCCGATCACCCATCTTTCTCTTGAAGTCCTGATACATTTCTTTCTCTTTCTTTCATTGTATTATTGGAAGAATAAATATGGTGTTTGGTATTGTTGAAATTAATAATTTATAAATTGTAGTGTTTGGTAATAGAAGAAAAAATAATCATAAATTATAACAGAATTTGTGGGTGTTTAGAAAATTTTTTAACTTATAGCTAAAATTAGTAGCAGAAAGCTAAAACCTACCAATAATATCTTTACCAAACACCCCCAAAATATTCATGGGTTTATTTTGTTAAATGAGTTTTTGCGTGAGTGTGTAATTTTATTTTAAATTGTTGTTTAGTTTAATTCAGTAGTTAGCAAAATTTTCATACAAATTATATCACAGTAGCCAATTAAATACGTTATAATAAATTTGTCAGTACTTTTTGATTGATGTTAAAAAAAATTCAAATTAAGAGTTTTGGAAAACAAAGACCAAACATTTTTTATTTTTTCAAAATCGATTCATAAAAGTCTAGTTTTTTACAAATAAAAAACGAACATATATAACATAAAAGCTTTAATTTTGTGTACTGAATCATTGAATGCAATGACCTCCCACCATCCTCTCCAAAAAAAGATAATTACACTCCTAAGGTCATATTTTATTATCTATGTTTCACCTTCTATATGATTAATGTTCTCTTCAAAATAAATTATGGTTTTGATCATTTGATAACTTTGATTTAAAGTCAGACTTCTTATAATTTTTTTAGACATAAAACTAAACAAGTAAAAAACTTATTTTATTAAAAGGTGGCGGCTAGTTTAAGTTATTTTGAAGAAACAAAATTATGATTTTGACAATTAATATTTTATGACTTTTAAAAAAAAAGTTAAAAATCTAATTATAAGTTGAAGATTAATGGTAGGAATCTCTAATATTGACGGTGATGCTTGGTTTGGCTAATTTGATATTAAGACAAGACGGTGGTAAAGTCAAATATAAATGAAAAAAGAAAGAAAGAAAAGAAGACGAAAAAGTGAAAGAAATGGATAGATCGACCAAGAGTTCGGTTTTAATTTTTTTGAGTTTTAGTGGGGGAAAGAAAGTAGAAGAGGGTAAATATATCAAATAAATATAATGTCATGAATGTTGAAGGATAAATATGTAAAATAAATGTAATGTTCATGCCACCGTCAAATTCTGTCATGGCATTATAGCCTTCCATTACAAAACCACCCACCCACTCCACTCCATGCCTTCTTCATTTTTTTTTTCTTTCCAAACCCGGGTACCAACTTGATAAACATATTTTACGTATCAACTTATATGGTATAGTTAAAATTATTTATTTATTTTTTTAATAATAAAAATTATTAATTATTCAACAATATCACATAAGTAAGTCTAAATAACATTACTCTTTCATGTATTGCTAAGAATCACCGGTCTCAAAAATTATATCTATTTTGTCTTAATTTATTAAATATAAATTTAAAAATTTTAAACTCAAGATTTTGACGTGATCTAACCATATTAATTCATTATATAAAGACATAAAAACATTTAATTTTTGGGATAAGTAATAGCTTGTCCTCCCATCCCCGCTACCAAAATTTCCCATCACGTGCAATATTAATTACACAACAATTAATGGTTTGCATTCTCCGAAGTTTCGTCCAGACATTGTGATTGGATCATTAATCATCTCCATTTATTTATTTTTTTTGCTAAATTCGTATTTGGTCCAATGGTGAGTGGTATTCATGGAAAATTATTAGGTACTTTTAGAGTATTAGGTCACTTTTGTCTCATAATTATTTAATAAAAGTAATTCGTTATTTATCTATTTTAAAATTTCTCGTCACCATATTAAATAAGAGCACTACGTGAACATATAGTTAGCTCAGTTAAATTCAATATTTATTATTTTTATTGCAATATTCATTATCAATTTAGGTATTTTTCTTCTCTACATTTCTATGAAAGTGTGCGCATCTTATTTGCCGATAAAAAGAGTCCATCTACCTATAACCTTCCTCAAATAGTAAAATAAGTAGGAATGTTCAATATTATTGAAAACAATATTTTAGTAATAGTACATACCCCTAAAACTTAATTATAGCGTTAATGATTCAAAATTTTTACATTCCCACGATCTCTATATTTTCATGCTCTTTCGATCACCTTTCTCTCTCTCTTAAAGTCTTGATACACATTTTTTTTCATTTTTTATTGTATTATTAGAAAAATAAAGGTGGTGTTTAATATTACTGAAACTAGTAACTTATATATTGTAGTGTTTAGTAAAAATTATAACTCGTAACTGAAATATAAGAAAAAATAGTGATAAATTATAGCAGAAATTGTGAGTGTTTAGAAAACATATAACTTATAACTAAAATTAGTAACAGGAAGCTAAAAACTACCAGTAATATCTTTACCAAATACTCCCAAGATATTCATGGGCTTATTTTGTTAAATGAGTTTTTGCGCGAGTGTGTAAATTTATTTTAACAGAAAATTGGTAAACAGTTCAATTTATAGGTCATTTACTATTTTTCATATAGCATAAGATTTTTTAACGTGTAAGATCCATTCTCATAAAAATTTTAAAGTGCAAGGTTATTTTGAAACAAAAATACCCTAGAACAGATAAATTTATTTATACCTTTGTAAAATATTAATAAAGAATATAAATAAATTTATCTGTCTTTTATTAAAAACACATGTAAAAAACACAGATATATTTATTTGTCTTATTGAAAGCGCGTATAAAGATCACAGATAAATTTATCAATATCTTTACAAAACATGTATAAAGAACATATATAAATTTATTTATTTACATTATTTGTATTGATATGTAAATAGATAAATTTATTTGTTAGACATAAATATGCAAACAGATAAATTTATCTGTTTGCATATTAAATAGATAAATATCAAACAGATAAATTTATCTATTTGCAAGATATTTTCGGGAGAAATCACATAATTGGACCTTGCGCGTTAAAATTTTTGTTGATGGACCTTAGTGTTAAAATTTACTTTTTAGACCTTTGTATGAAATTTTCTTATTTTAAATTGTTGTTTAGTTTAATTCAGTCGATGGAAAATTTTTTGTACAAACTATATGACGATAGCCAATTAAATACGTTATAATAAAATAGTCATTACTTTTGGATTAATGTTTTAAAAAAAATTCAAGTTACGAATTTTGGATTATTTTTTCAAAATGCGTGGTTCATAAAAGTCTATTTTTTTACAAATAAAAAACGAACATATATAACATAAAAGCTTTAAGACCTTCCACCATCGATAATCTTTCACTTTGAGAGATTAGACTCTACCATTGAATTTTTTGCACCATTTATTTCATGTATTTTTTGTTCTCTCCAAAAAGAGATAATATTACACTCCTAAGGCCATACTTTATTCTCTATGTTTCACCTTCTATATGATTAATGTTCTCTTCAAAATAAATTATGGTTTTGATCATTTGATATCTTTGATTTAAGGTAAGACTTCTTACAATTTTTTTTGACATGAAACTAAATAAGTAAAAACTAAATAAATAAATATAATGTTATGAATGCTGAAGATAAATATGTCAAATAAATGTAATGTTAATGGCACCGTCAAATTCTGGCGCGGCATCATAGCCTTCCGTGCCAAAATCCCCCACCCACTCCACTCCATGCCTTCTTTAATTTTTTTCCAAACTTGGGTACCATTCCGTACGATAGGAAGCTCACATTAACTGCCATTATTTTCGTGTATTGCTAAGAATCATTGGTCTTGAAAATTATATATATATTTATTTATTAAAAATTATTAAATATAATTTTAAAAATTTCAAATTTAAAATTTTCACGTGATCAAACCCTATTCATTACATAAAGACATAAAGACATAAAGACATTAATTTTGGGGACAAATAGTAGCTTGTCCTCCCATCCTTGCTACTCAAACTTCCCATCACGTGCAATATTAATTACACAACAATTAATGGCATGCATTCTCCGAAGTTTCGTCAAGACATTGTGATTGTATCATTAATCATCTCCATTTATTTTATTTTTTTGCTAAATTCATATTTGGTCCAATGGTGAGTGTTATTCATGGAAAATTATTAGGTACACCTGGTGTATTATGTAGAGATGCTACGTGATATTTTTGATAAATAAATGATCGTAACCTATACAACGTGGGTCACCTTAATTTGTCTCCTAACTATCCAACAAATGTGAGTCATCATGTGCCTATTGTAAAATTTGTCGTTACTATATTAAATGGTAGTATCATGTGAACTTGCCACATGATTTGTTTTACCTAAAATGTCCCTAAAAAACTATCATGTCTCTCTCTCTTTCTATAAAAATCAGTCTATAACTGTTCACTTCTTCTCTCTCTAAAAACAACTTATAAGTGCGCACTCCCTCCTAATCTGTTAACATATTTACGCCATTTTGTATTACTTTCAATTTTCTTCTGTTGCACAAACACATCGCGCGTGCTCAAATGTTAGTTTCTATATATAAAAGTGTATGCATCTTACTTGCCAGTAAAAAAATAGTCCATCTATTTATAACCTTTCTCAAACACTAAAATAAGTAGGAATATTCAATATTGAAAACAATATTTTAGTAATAGTACATACCCATAAAACTTAGTTATAATATTACACAATCCAAAATGAATGATTTAAAATTTTTACTTGATGTGTTGCCCACACTATACACAGTTAAAATCTCAATCAACTATTCATTTTGAATTATAGGTAAAATTATGTGTTTGGTTTATGGGTAGCTTAACATTTATGATATTATTTATTAATTAATTTTTGAATGAGCTTATTTACCTTGTCTAGTTTTCTCAATCATTGCTTAATTTTAGCTTTGTTCAAAGCACAAACCGAGCAGCGAGTTTGGAGGAAAGGTGAAGCAGAAGCAGAAGCAGAAGCAGATGGGACCCTCCACTGAAGCCTGAAGCCAAGCCACCATAATTAGAATTTGCTAAGATGCGAGAGTTCAAAGTTAACGTCTCTATCTTACCTAACTACATCTGCGCTGTATCTGAAGAATTGTGAAGAAGTCTTCACCCAAACTGCATCTGCTTATAACTATTCTATTATTCCACGGAGAAAAATCAAACTTAAATATTCTATATTTTTTTTAATGCTTCAAACCCAGCACACGTCTACTTGACTTCGATCTATGCCAATAAATGCCATGAACAATCTACTTTCTCCCCCATTTTCTGACCACTTTCCAGGAAACAAACACTCAATTAATTGCACAAGATAAATTGACTTAAGGAGTCGTACTAGACTTATTAGAGGCCTCTCGTAAGAGAAGTTATTTATTGGGTAGGAAGCAACATGTCGATATATTGAGGTGGTGTTTTCAACCAATACATGGATTATATACTCATAATTTAAAAAAAGAACTCTATATGATGAGGTAGAAGTTATTATACATAAGTATGATCCTATTTTATGAGCACACCATCTCAGCAAACTGATGCGTTATTTCCTACGTATTAAATATTTTATACTCTGGTAGGTTATATTTATACTATAATATAAAGTAAATACCTCACCAGTTTGATGTGAATGAAGCCAACTATACGTTTTTTTTAATCATTATAAATTTTTGTGTAACTTTCATTTTTTCAAAAATTCTACACGACCCTATTCAATGTTTATATATTAAAAATTCTAAAATCGTAATTCAATTTTAAACATTCAATATAGCTTTTCAATACACGTCGAATTTCTTGCACGCCTTTGTAAAAGAAACTTAGAAAAATTAAATTATTTGAGATAATGTATTTGTTTTAAATAATTGTTTGTTGGGGGAATATGTTTTAAATTTTTTAAGTGTATAGTTTACCCTCATTTTATTGAGTTTTTTCTTGTTTATTTCCAATGACTATTTCTTATTTTAATTTTCAGGAAAGGGATAAGCATTTTTTTTATGAGAATTACAATAATTTTTAAATTGAGATTATTAGTAATTTATTTCCAATAACTTTTTACTTTAACTTTTTGGAAAGGGATAAGCATGTTTTATGAGAATTATTGTTTGTTTGAACAGTCATTATTAAATTGATTGAAATGAACACACACTTTTTAATTAAAAATAAGATGAAAAAAAAAAACACAAACATTAATTCCTGTTTAATAATAGGATTTTTAGGGCGGAGGACCTACAGAATATAGAAAGAAGGCCTCCTTTGGGACAGAGTATATAAAATTTAACTTATTTCTGTTTTATTAAACTAACTAAAAAATAAAAAAGTTCAATAAAAAAATAAATAATATAAAGTAAGTATGTCAATTATCCCAAAATATAGGGTCTAGATTTTATGAAAAATACTAACCATTTGTCAATAGCGCTGGCTAATAGATAAATAATATATTAATATTTATGCAAAATATATTAAAATATGTAAAAATATTAAAATTTACTACTAAAAGTATAGTTTTGAATACTATAATGGACAGTGTACTATTTTTTTATTCGTATGGTATGTATTGGTACCGGTGAAATATCGGATACTATTTTGAATTTATTGCAATAAAATATTATATGTATGTTTAAAAAAATATTGTTTAATAATAAATAATTTAGTATAAAATAATTATTTATTTAAAATTTTAATTAATTAGTTTAATTTAAAATTTAATCTAATTGTTTATAGTGAGATAGTTAATTTTAAAGCGATATAATTTAATATGTTAACTTTTAAATAATAATTTGACATCGATTAGTTTTAGAACTCTCTCTTTATGTTATATTTGATACTTGAATTGAAGTATAAACAAAAAAAATAAAAATAGAAGTCAAAAAATAAGTAAAAATTATTTTTAAAAAAAATTAATTATGACTGGTATGTATTCCGTATTACTTGGTATAGGTCGATTGTAACACTCCGACCCTTCTCATGACATTGATATTGTCCATTTTGGGTAAAATTTCACGATTTTGTTCTTCTCAAGAAGCCACATATCCATGCATTACTCCAGCATGAGTACGCTTAACTGAGTTTTGTTAGGGTCTCTACTACCTGAGAAAAGGTCTCGTTGCTATGTATGAGTTCAAGATTTTTTTTATAATCCAGAAATTACCTCTCCCTTTTTGATATGAGATACGAATATATCACAATCCACCCCTTTAGGGCTGCACATTTCCGTGTAGAGCCTACCAGTTCTTATCGATCAGCCCACTCAGTAGACCGCCTACATGACATGCGAGACGGCAGGGACCCACACTCACAGGTGGGGAGAGTCTGCTCTGATACCATTTGTAACGACCCAAGTAAATCACTGACCCAATAACTTGAATAAAGAGTCTAATAACGAAATTCAAAAGTTTAAACGCAAATTATTAATAATAACCCACAAGTTTCTTTATATACCAGATTAATTTTCTATCTATCACCGATGTGGGATTGGTTATCACAATTTTCCTCACTCAAATACATGACACCCTCGTCGCATGGCCTAAATTCTTCTTCTAATTGAGATGTAGATAGCAGCTCATTCGCGGACACACAGCAACCTATAAATGTGTACAAGGTATACAACCTCGGGGTCTCTACCCATTTTCGAAGCATTTACTTCTCTATTCACACCGTTACGAAGTCCTAGATGAAAATCTAGGTTAGTTCTAATACCATTTGTAACGACCCAAATAAACCACTAATTCAATAACTTAAAAAAAACTCTAACAACGTGGCCCAAAATCTTAAGCCCAAATTATTAGTAACAGCCCACAAGTTTCTTTATATACCAGGCTAACCTTCTATCTCCTACCGATGTATGATGAGTTAACACACCGGTATTGTCAGGTACGATTAGTACATACTAGTATTTTTGTCGATACGAAACTAAGTAATTAACATACCGGTATTATTTCAAACCGAGACAACTATGACTAAAAGTGTATTAATATTTAAATATATATTTTTCAATCTTCACACACTTATTAATTAGTGTTCGGCATGCATTAGTTAGTCTGATCAACTTTATATATATATAGAAAGTTTAGTTATAAATTTTTTTCTTATATGTTGCTTTTAAATTTATAGTTTTATTCTTCGGCTCCTCTTCAGTTTCAACATTGGAACTGCACTATCCAGACTTTCGGTGTGCTGGAACAACAATGTTATAGAATCAGCTTAATTTTATGCATGATAGATCAAGTATGAAAGTAACGAGTAATTATTTGGTGCTCCTAGAGTACCATGTGATAATCACACGTGGTACTTTTACCAAATCTTGGAATTATAAATTTTACGGTAGAAATATGATCGACGATTCATTTTTATTGGTGATTGTGAGACAAAGAGATACCCTACATAATGTGAGTCAATCATTTTTATATAAGCTTTTTCTAAGCATTCAGTATATTAACAAATGAACATTTCTCTAAGTCCTAGAGAATGACCTCGTTTGGGTAAATAACTTATTTGTTTATTGTGAAATAAGTAAAAACATAAGTAAGCAAATTTGTTTGGTTACCTTGATTTTTAAGTGACTTATTTGCTTTTTTGTTTATTTTTGTTTATTTGCTTAAATAAGTAACAAACTTGGCTTAAATCTTGCTTAAATGTTGTTTATTTGTTTATTGGCTTAAATTGCTTATTTGATAAATCAAACAAAATTACTTATTTAGCTGTTTATAAGTTAAATAAGTCAATAAGTAAGTTATCCAAACGGGGCCAATATAATGTTCATATGTAAAGCAGAAAAAAAAAAAAGAAATAGCTGGTACAAATTTTTAAAATTGTAGCCAGAAAGCTTAATTATTTGTTAAAAAATAGCTTTCAAACCAAACCATGTCTAAATCGCATGGCCCATTTGGGTGACCTTACTTATTTGTTTATTAGTTTATAAGTCAAAAAACAAGTCACGTCGTTTAGATAATTAAATAAGATAAAAATAAAAAAATAAATAAATAAGCAAATAAACAAATAAGCTCATTTGAGTAGCCAAATAAGCAAATAAGCTGATTTATTAACCAAACAAACTGACTTAAAAATAAATAAGCAAATAAACTCGTTTAAGTAACTGATTTATAAGCAAATAAGCAAATAAGCAAATAAGTTACAAGCCACCCAACAAATTTACTTAAATGAAATTTGATTTATTTGCTAATAAAAAAATAAGCCGATAAATAAATAATTAAAATTTATCTAAACGGGGCCATGATAAGCATGGAAAATTGTTTTGGTGAAATAGTGGATGCTTTTTGATTTGGTTTTAGATTCCTAAACGGAGGGTTAATTTTGGTGAGCGAGCGATGGAATTGGAAGCGTGACAGACGCTAGACATAGCTGTAGGTGGGGGCCCGATAACCGACTACTTTGAGAATATGGATATCCATTCAAGTCCATTCTTTTTCTTTCTT
>JAULJZ010134201.1:0-10817 GCA_032270985.1 Heliamphora pulchella | reverse complement strand
CTACATGTTTAATTGTAAGGGCAAAAACTAATTTAATTCGGCTCCGTTCATTTGTTAGAAAAATCATATAAAAAAGTGATATATGAAAAAAGTAAAATAAAAATATATATATTGTGCGCGTTGTAAATTGAATGGTACAATCAGAACCAATCGGATTGATTCAAATATTGTGATCCCGAACAGAATCACGATCCGATCTCCTAGTTGCCGAACTCACTGGAGGCTGCTGGTATTGTTGCCGAACTCCTACAAGACAAGGAACACCGTTAGTGTTTTTCGACTTGATTTGACTGGAAAACACTTCGACGTTCAAGTTAGATTTTTCTCTGAAAAATTTCTAATCAAGAACTGGGTTAGAATTGCGTACCTGTGGATATAGAGTGCTTGTCTTTATATAGAGGTTGAAATTAAGGAGGCTGGGTCCTCTTAGGTCTTTTATCTTTTTACAGATTTTAACTTATTCTGAAACAATTCTTATTGCTTCAAGATACTTGGATTCTGCATTTCCGAACTGTTCGTATTAGGAATGGAATTCTTTTGCGTTATCTGTTCGCCTGGGGCCGATTTGAATTTGAGTATTGTGGGCTACCTTTTTTTGAGGTGGTTCAAACTCGTTTTAGACCGAACAATTAGTGGACCGGCCTCTAATTTTGATCCCGCTTGTTTTGGACTAGGTTTCAAACCCATAAATTTGTCAACCCTCATATATGTATATATAAAAGAATTTATAACTTTCATTACCTATTTTATTTGCAAGAAAGTTAATCGAAATTTCAGTTTTAACTTTCTCACATTCAAAATCTTGTACTTTTACAATATTTGTTTTATGAAAAGTTATCTTTTGCAAGAAAAGTATTATCCAGAGACTTTTTTTTTTTGCAACAACTTAACATTAAACATACATGTGAGAAAATAAAAATAGTTATTCTTTTCTTTTTACATTTTTTTCCTGTTAAATGACTCGAAGTCCTATTGTTTTGACTTTCATACCATATCGATTGGCATGTATCAATACGTATTAATTTAGAACAAAATGGGTACAATTATTATTTAATTCTATTCAAAATATCAATCGATACTAGACGTATTGTTTGATACTGGCCAGAACCAAAAAGTACCGGGTTGTTGAACAATAATTTCGTACTAAATTATTTGTTGGATATCTTTTTTCAAAAGTATAATAAATTTATTTTCGTAATAATAAATTCAAATTTATTCTCAATATCATATTAGCACCAATACATACTATATTAATAAAAAATAATAATTGATACAATAGTCCCACACCATGCCTGCAATTGCCATTACCTATTGGGCCGGAACTTGAATTTTGTCCATCAAGAACCCAACATTCTAACCAGTGATCTGAACTTCCGGGCTATGGAATTTAAGCCATTGGGCCAGAAACAATTACACTTACAAGAGTAAAATAAATAAATAATTGATTTTTATGAAAGACTAGCGTTTAGGGCACACGTGATGCGTGTGCAACTTAAATTATGTAAAAAAATATTTTTTAAAATTTATACGATAACTTTAATTTGAATTATGCAAAAAAATTAAAAATAATATATTATTAATGATAATACACTAAAAGATAGTAGGCCTGTTTGAACTGTTCAAAATTTTAGTGAGAGGAGGTGGTCAAAATTAATTGCTAGTGGAGAAGGAGGGTCGCAAGAACTCCACCAGCAATATGGGCAGGCGGCCGCTTGTCAAACTGGCCGACGGTGGCAGAGAGCGAGAAGAAAATAAAAACTTAATTTGAAAACAAGTAAAAAAAATTTGGGGTGTTTTCTAAAACAGTAGAATTTTAAAATTTGTATGTTATTATGTTTTAGAAACAAAAGAGGTATCAAATCAAATCAAATCAAATTTTTGTCCTAATTAATTGAGATCGGTTACATAAACTTTTTACGTCGTTCTGCTTTATTAAGTGCTATATTTTCAGTTAATTTCAATAAATTTATATTTTTTTTAATACAGTATCCTATATCCATTTAAGTCTACCCCCACCTTAGTGTTTTTATTATCTATAACTTTGTCACTTTTCTTTAATACTCCGTTGATTGATTTATGTTGTATATGTCTAAATTATTTTAGTTTATGTATTATTTAATTTATCTTCAATTGATACGGCCACGATTCTTACCGTTTAACGAATTTTTTCATTTTAAATTTTATTTTTTTTAGTCTTACCATACACTCACCTTAATATTTTCATTTTAGCAACATATATCATATTTATGTCATCTTTGTTAGTATCCCAACAATCTGTCCCATATAAAATTGTTGATCTAATAACTATACTATAAAATTTTCTTTTTACTCTTTAAGTGTATGTCTATCACATAGAGCATCCTCAGCATTCCTCCACTTAAGTTAATCAACTTTGATTAACACGAATTATATCATTTGTAATCTTTCTATTTTGTTAATAATCAAACCTAAAATAATTTTATTTATGAGTTTTTGAATTTTTGAAAACTAAAACAAGAAACACAAGAAAATTATAAAACAAACCCTATTTATAACTAGCATCCACCACAAAATTGTAAATTTTACCATCCACAATTGCCCTAAAGGAGTGGATCAAAACCCAATTCTTCAAGCAAGAAATGGTCAATATAGGCAGACCACACGCCACCCAATTACACACTCGTGGGTTATTTATTTAGGACCCATTTGATAACGTTTACAGTTTTTATTTTTGTTTATAAAAAATAAAAAATGTATTTTTATTTATGTTTATTAAAATACAAAAATAAAAATATATTTAGTAATATAAATATTTGAAAAGTGGTAGTTAGAGGTTACGGATGAATCCAATCAAAATTTATTTACAAAACAAGTAAAAACACACTTTTTCTGTTTCTTAAAATTTTGTAAATTTTGAAAATTATTTATAATTTTTTGAAAACAAAATAATTACCAAACGTGTTTTCGTTTACAGTTTACGAAAAAAACAAAAACAAAAACAGAAAACAGAAAACATAAACGTTATCAAACGGCACCTTAGTAGTCCTAAAAGTACTGTTTGACATTATTAAAACTCTAGTAACTTATATATTATAATTTGTAAAATAAGTTGTATTTGTTTGGTAAAGACGGTAACTCGTTCACTTTTGGTTCGAAGTCTAGATCAATTTTAAATTGAAGAATGTTGTTGAGTTGTGTAGGATGACGTATCACCACCGATCATACTTAAATTATTTGAATCGTTCATTTTATTAGCATTTATGTGTCAATTGTTTATAAAAGAATTATTTTAATATAATATCATTTAAAAACTGAACAAATCGTATTTGCTACAAAAAGTATAGATGATGGAAGAAGATCAGCCTTCTTTTTATGACAAAATGATTTTTTAGATATTTAATGATATTAAAATTAATTTAATATTTACATATGAATAAATTATACATTAAAAATAATAAAATAAATTATTCATATTATCAAAGTGAGGAATACTGTAAATACTCCATAAGTGAGGAATACTCACTTTATTAATTATTTATTTATTTAAATTATAAACTTTATCACACATTTAACAATAAAACTCATTATTTAAATTAACTAATTTAAACTAACTACAAGGAGGATAATGTTTATATATAACCCTTTATACTATAAAATGACAGAAGACCTAAATACATTACAAATTTATCATAATTAAAGTCGATCAAAGAAGAATATTGGTTGTAACAAGACCCCTAGAACTACCTCCACGCAGGAGGAACATAACTCGTACACAAGAAAAAAAAAAAAAAAAAAGCCTCCATACAAAGAGAATTACAAATCTCCACGCATAAAAAATCACAAATCTCTATATAGGGAGTCATTATTATAACACACTAAAAAAAAACTAAGAAACAAATTTTTTTTTTATGTGGGGAGTCATTATTATGACATCATAATCTTCACTCAATTTTTTTTAAAAAATTAAATTTTATTAAACAGCCAACTAAAATCATAATCTCTATTCAACTCTCGCAAAAAATCTTAAATTTATTTATTTTTTTGTCGTGGGAAGTAATTATTCAGTAGTCAATGAGCATCATACGATATTATCTACGTGTAATTATTATTTTGTACTCTCGGAATACCATGTAGGAATTTCACGTAGTACTTCTACTTAATATTGTGGCGATAAATTTTACGATATGAACATAAAATAATTCACTTTTATTGAATGATTAAGTGAGAAGTGATGATATGCATATATAATGTGAATTGCAATTATTTATTTATCGAAAATACTAAATATTACGTTACATCGCCTGCATAATATTCTAAAAATAGTTAAAAATTTATTAAAATAAGAATAATTTACTAATACACATACCATATTTTCATTTGTCGACAATACCCATAGTCAATCACATCTAACTATTCCAAACCAGATAATAATTTTTCATGCTGCAATTATATACTGTGCAATACATAATTTAACAATTAATATTACACAAGCATATATTGTATAATACATTATTGTTAAATCGATGAATTGTACAAAAATTACTAAAGGGAGAATCCTCGTTAATTCGTATATACAGAAAAAGGAAACAAAAAAGCAGTTGCCAAGTGTCATCCAGCGCTTCTTTCAATGCAACGTCCTCCACGTGTCAATCACCCATTTTCTTTCGCCCTCTATTTCTTGTACTCTCCTCCACAATCTCCCGCTTCTTTCTCTGTAAACTAACGCCAACCACCTTTAAAACACACATTCATGCACACGTAGAGGCACACAAAGAAGAAGAAGAAGCAAGAAGAAGGAGGTCACAGTGTGAAAAACGACAATTAAGAGAAAAATGTCAAGTTCAAGCAAAGCGGAAGCGACGCCAAAGATGCCGCCGCCGGGGCTGCACACCAAGGAGATTCTCCACCAGCGGCGCAACCTACCGTATTCCCCGGCGAGAATGGCCGTCGGTGGATTTGCGATTGTTGCTGCCATCGGTTATCTCACCTTGTTCTCCAAGAAAAAGCCCGAAGCCACCGCCCTTGACGTCGCCAAAGTGGCCACCGGTGCCGTCACTCCCGACAACTACCCCGGAAAGTAGATGTCCATATTCTTCTCTCTCTATGCATTGAAAACTATGTCTCGAGATTTTCACATAATTTAACGACTTTTAGTGTATTAAGACATAAAATCATGTAATTTTTTAGACGAAACATCCCAACTCATGTATGTGGCAAGGGATTACTTGTTTTGAAAATTACATATTTCTTTGTCCTAATAATGTATTGAGAATTATTGAATATATTCTGAGATTCTAGTATTTTCAGATTTTTACATAATTCGACCTTCAATGCATTAAGATAAAAGAGCATGTAATTTTTTACACAATAAATTTCAACTACACATATATGACAAGAGATGACCTGTACAAGAACTACGTATCTCTTAATGCATTCATAAGTTTTGGATATATATTGAGAATCTCAAGGCACTAAGATTCTTACGTGATTTAATAATTTTCAATGCATTAAGATAAAAAAATATATAATTTTAAAACAGAAAAATCCCCAACTCCACACACATATATATAACACACACACACACACACATATATATATATATATATATATATATATATATATGTATTCTTTCTGTTTTTTACTTTTAAAACTTGTTTTTCTCGATTTTAACTCGCGTAGAAATTCCAAAACTACGATGGAAGCTGGACCAGAAAGAGCCGAATCCCAACGGGTCTCTAGCTTAGATTTCTTTTCTGTGAACTGTTTTTGTATTTTGATTTCTTTCTTGGCGTTGTTTCATATATATTTCTTTGGTGGTTGTCATCTTTTGTATGGCTTATCAATCTGGTTTTGATATTCTCTTGTTTTAATGTGCTCTAAATTTATTAGATCATGTTGTAAGAATTTAATTTGTGATTTTTGCATTAAACGATTTTTAATGCATTCAGGCATGTCAAGAGATATAGAGACCGGCGTCAAATGAACCCAGTGAGACGAAAAAATAAATAAATAATAGATATAATTTTTGAAATTTTACAATATATATATATATATATATATATATATATATATATAAAAGTTTTTGACAACACTACATAATAAAGAAATAACTCAATAAAAGGTAAATGAGAATTTCTAAACGCACATAATTTTTACTTAGCATATATAATTATTTAAATATCATGTAAAAGTGCTAAATGTATTTGATAATAAGCAAAAAAATGGCCGCATTTAAAAAAATTTGAAGTAAAAATATTTAAATTACTCATTTGCAATTTAAAGATGAAACGTTTTCTCCACCGCTTTCGGGTTTTATTGTTTTATCTTTTACATTTAACCTATTAAAAACTTGTTGTACAAAAACCCCACAGACGACGTTCTGATTATTTTTCTGGGTAAAACTTGTTTTCGTTCAATAAATAAATAACTGAAAAGTAATATTTATTGAAAAATATATTTGATAATATAATATTAATAAGGCATTTATTTTACAATGCTTTTAAAATATAAAAAAATTCGTTAGGATCAATTGTAAAAATTTAAAAAAAAATAAATTATATTTACCTCACTCGAAATTAATTAAAAATATAGACAAGTCTTTTTAAGTTTTTAAAATTACACCGATCTCCTTATTTTTTCAAACAATATGCTTGTACCTGTCCTATTTTAAAAAAATCGTTAATCAACCTGACAAATAAAGAAGATGTCAACATTTCTAATCACAAAATACCAATTTTACCCCTACGCTAAAACCACCAATAAATTTTTACATCTCTTATACATGTAACCAAACACTCCACTTTTTCGTATATTTATTTTTTAATCAGTTCTTTTATCTCCTCTTGCACCGAGAACAAAAAAGGTTTGAGAGAGTTCTCATATCCTTTTAAGTTTAATTTTTACGGGTTTATCTCAAGTTTAATTCCATAATTCAAATTATTTATTTTGTCAAATATATTAAAAAATCATCATCATAAAAAATTAAATTGATTGAATTTATATATATATATATATATATATATATATATATATAGTGGGTTAAAATATTTATTTAATAATATATATTATTTTGAGAATAGACTATTTATTTTGTTTAAAATAAATATATTTAACTATTTTAGTTATTGATATCCCATTAATTTAAATTTTTCCATAAATTACCTTCTCAAAAAGTTTTACAAAATAAATGATACATATTATCAAAATAAATTTAAAGTTAATCCATTACAATTACATATTTTGAATCTAAATGGAATTAATTCTCTCCCAAACTAAATGGGATTTGGGCCCAAAGACGAAAAGATGTGAACGAAAAATTAGTTTAGTTTTTATAGGTCCCTCTTAAGCTCATTTTGATTATTCGAACTGTTTATTTTATAAAACACATTACAAAAATCATTCACATAAAAAATTAAATTAGTTGGATATTCATAGATATAATGTATTAAAATATTTATTTTAATGGTATGCATAATTTTAAGAATAATTTATTTATTTTATTTACGATAAATATGTTTAAATGGTGTAGTTATTGATATCCGAATCAATTTAATTTTTCGCATAGATAATCTTTTTAATGAGTTTAACAAAATAAATGGTACAAATTATCAAAATAAACTTAAAGCATATTCTTAATAATTACACATTCTGAATCAAATGAAATTAATTTTCTCATTTTTTAATGAGTTTTACAAAATAAATCGTTCGAATTATCAAAATAAACTTAAAGCCGCCGCCTTAGGCTTTCAATTTTTTGTTAAAATTTAGGAGCCCGTTTGGATTTAAATTCATATAAATATGTTAAACAATTTCATGTGGATGATCATGAATGGATCATAAATTGTGGCTATTATAATTTGTATGTTTTTAATCTTAAGCTCAAGTCCTTCTACTTTTTTTAGTTCATTTTTTTAAGTGCAATTTCAATGTTATTTTAAGTTATCGAGAATTTTACTTATTTAAAATGCTAAATAATACAAATAGAATATAAAAAAATAAAAAGTTATGATCAAAATATACTTAAGTCATAACTTTTTAATCCTAAAGTATTAATTCTTATTTTACCAATTGTAGCCAAACACAAAATATTGAATAAAAAATATTTTATTGTTAAAAAACTTATAATATATAAGTTAAAAGCTTGATATGTAAGGGGTATTATGTTGTATTTAATTTTTTTGTAAATTTAATTTTGTTGAAATATGACCACAAACATATTTAGTCTACTTAAATTTTTATAATTAATTTTAAAATTTATCTTAAAATTTATTAAGTCCAATATCTCAAATTCGCTTTGAACTCCAGCATATTCGGGCTGAGCCAGGGTGGAAACTTCCAATTTTAATTCCATTCAATTTCTTATCATTGCATTTGTGGCATGAAAGATATTTCATGGCCTTTTTTTCTTTGTTAGATCTAGGCAATCCAAGATGGGTGAATTGAATCTTTAAAAAATAAATAGCAATTTAAAAAAAAAATTTAAAATTTTTTTAATATTGCAATTAAGCAAGATATGCAAATATATAAGTATGCAAATATTAAAAGATGAGGGATAGAGAAATAGAACCAGACACCAGGAATTTATAGTGATTCGGCTTTATCCTAGTCTACATCCACTCCTCAAGATCTCCCTTAAGTATTTCTACTATTCAGAATACTTCACGGGCGTATTTTAAGTATTTACAAGTTTCGAATTTTCACTTGAGTTATCTGAATGTTTACGGGCACATTCACAAGCCTATTTCAGCTTCAAGAAGATCTGATGAAAACAAGCCATTATTTTCTTCTAATCTCTCTTGAACTCTTTTTTGATGAGTTTCACTCACTCATCAAAGGCTAAAGGGTGACTCACCCTTAATTACAATAAATGAAATGTAATAAATAAAGAACACTTACTCTTTTTACAAGATTGATTTACAATAAATGAAAAGGTAAAGAGATATGAGGAACAAAAACTGGAGTTGCAGCAATAAATGTGAGTTTGATGGTTTCTGAGATTGATTTGAGCAATAGAACAGTAAATGTAAGTCTCCAACCTTCTTAAATACTGAGAAGTAATTTCTTATATAAGTTCTTGTGAGTTCTTGACCGTTGGAGGTAGGTATGAGCAATAAATGCAAAAAATTCAACCGTTGAGATCTGCCGTATTTTGAATTTTCGTCTTTAGAGTCGATACAAATAGTTTTGGTTTCGACACAAAGTGTCTAGGGCATGGTTCTTCAAGTGGTTGGGTCGACACGAATTTTCTGAGGGGTCGACACAAATTCTGCACTTCACCTTCCAACGTTCTGGGGTCGAACAAATGAATCTGGTGTCGACTCGCTTAAAACTTCAGCATCCGGAGGAACAACTTTGTGTCGACTCAACTTGTCTCTAGTGTCGATACTAAATCTCTGCAGTAAGTCTCAATAGTTTTGTGTCGACACATATGTGCTTTGGGGTCGACACCAAAATTTTTGCAATCAGATTCGGTTGTTTGTGTCGACACAAATCTTCTTGGGGTCGACACAAAAATTCTGTAGGCAGGCTCGGAACTTTTGGGTCGACACGATTTGTCTTGGGGTAGACACCAAAATTCTGTAGGAGGTCTCGGTTGTTTTGTGTCGACACAATTTTCATTTGTGTCGACCCAAACTTTCGAAAATCAAAAGTAAGGATCACTTTTGTGTCGACACAAATTTGATTTGTGTCGACTCAAAATGAGTCCTGAGCACTTCGGCACTTTTGTATTGACACAAAATTAGTTTGTGTCAACACTAATCTTTTGGTACCTAAAAATCAACTTGTAAAAACAGTTAGGGTGTCAAACCATTCGATCAATAGGTGTTAACACACTTGATATGCTTCAAATATACTTTATCTTAAAAGTATTTGACTTAATTATCAAATAAGATCAACACAAAAATATTCTAATTAAAGAATGCTTAAGTGTTTGAGCCTTTTGAGATAAAAGTCATAACTTTTTAGCTAATGTGTCAACTTTGATTGTTCAAAATGTGTTAACACTTTCATTTTAAAAATATAAAATATTATTCATTTAAAACTATTCATTTTTAAAAAATATATTATGAAAATCATCAAAATCAAATTAAAAAGCCATTTGGCTAATAATCTCTATTTTTTTGATGATTACAATTGTATTACCATTTTCTAGAAAACAAATTAAAATATTTTTCAACAAGGGTTCTCCCCTTATTGATATACCTTAAACATTTAAAAGTAATTTTATCAGCTAGGCATACAATATAGTGAAAATATATAATTTTTAACATTACTTGCACAAGAGATTAAGAAGCATTCAGAATTTATTCTAATTTGTGCAAAACAGTGACAGTGATTCATCCAATCACGTCCAATTTCATATGTAATTCATTCAACACACATTTATAGCCAAGAGAATGAGATGTAATAAACAGATATATAAACATAAGAACAATTCATTCATCATTCATCCTAAACAAGAAAATTGTTCAAACATCCACAGCAATTAAACCATTCAACCAACCAAAAAAAATGTTAAAACTTTACATCTTCACCTTCATAATTTACAAAGTAATGTTTGAAATTTTAACTTTCATAAATAAAAATGTGAAACTCCCATTCACTTTTTCACTTTTCTACTTCCTCTCATTTTTTTCTCCCCTTTTGTAATTATCAAAAAAAAATTATTGATCATCCATAAAGCGTTTAAAGCCCTTCTTTGCTTTGGCCTTCTCCTTACGGGCCGAAGCTCTTTCTTTGGCGGTACGGAATCTCTCATCTTTGGCTTCACCTACAACGAGGACTTTCCAACGAGCTGCCAAAGCAAAGTCAGCTTCCCTTTTAAGGCGTGCGGCCTT
>JAULJZ010134190.1:0-10817 GCA_032270985.1 Heliamphora pulchella | reverse complement strand
CCAACACCCCACATGAAATGACCAACACCCTCTCCGTGACTTCAATTGACAGGACCCCATAATCCAATCAACTAAAATCAACAGAGGAGAGAAGTCGATTGAGCCCCATAACCCAATTGACTGAGAGGCCACCACACGACTCTCAAAGCCATCACACAACCAACCGAACCCCAAAAAGAATCCACAGGTATTTGAATCGACTAATTACCATAAATTAATCAATTGAATACCATAGGACGCCAATTGAAAACCAAAGAACCAATCACCAAACCACAAAACACCAACAAACTCCCAAGGCCCTAACACGACAAAAACGGACTCACATACGTCCAACACGGCAAACACGAACCCACACATGCCCAACACGGCCAACACAAATCCACAACACCTACAAGAACACCACAGCGCCCCACGGAACATGGAATTAGGTCAAAAGGGCCAACAAGGATGAAAAACAATCTTTTCCCAAACATTCGGCCAAAAACGGGTGAAAAATGGTTTGAAAATCTTCACACACCTTCACTCTTTTGATCATAATTTTTTCTACAAAAAGAATTTTAACGTGAAAGAGGTGCCATTGAAAAAAAGACTTCCGGGTCTTCGATTTGAGTACAAGAACGACCCAATTTCGAGCCCGGATGAAGGAGATAACATCAAAACAAAACGACTCTGCGCAGTCAGTCCGCTCGAGCGGACATCGAGTGCTCGAGCAAGCTACCACCCGAGAGAAACCAAGATTTTCCTGTTCTTGGTGTTTTAAGCCTCCAAACTCCCCAACACCCATTATGATGCTTCAAAACACACTTAAACTTATCGATTCGCATATATATATATATAACACCCACGAACATACACAAGCCCAAAACATCTAGAATCACCGAACAAAAAACTTCAAAACCTGATTCCATCCACCGAAATCAACACAAAACCCCTTTTGAAACCAAAACCCGATTTTCTTGAAACAAAGTCAGATCTACAGCAATCTAACCGTTAAAAACACACACGATTACACGTAGCACCCTTATAAGAAATGAGAGTCTAGGATTCTACCTCGGTGAGTTAAAAACTTGACACCTCTAACCACGTGCAAAATCGAGCTTCGCCGGAATCAAAATCTGATCGGATGGTTGAGTAGCCCTCGATGCCGATACCAAGAATCCGCAGTTTAATCGTTGGAAACCGAGCTCCGGGCCCCCGAGAACTAAGAGAGAAGGCAGAGAGAAAAAAGAGAAAACTTAGGAGTTAAGTTTTAGAAAAGATCTTTATGAAAATATCTGACTCCAGATATTTCTAGGCCTCCAAAATATCTTTTTTTAAAATTTTTTAAAATTCGCGCCGCAACACTCCACGGGCCCGGGAACCTGCCCCGCATGCATATCTAACCCCGATCTTGCATCTAAACTAGTAAAAACATGCAGCGATGAAAACACCAAACGCGCGTCGAAAAACACCGAAAAAGAAAACGGGTCAGGGTCTCACAACTCTACCCCCTTAAAGGAATTTCTCCCCCGAAATTCAACTCAAGGTCAAAGAAACAAACTGTCGATCGCAATCGACACAAGCATACGAGATGGTCAGCAAAACCATTCCTAGGTTATAGTCAAACAAGGTCAGGCATCCTAAACAATGGCTAACTATCTCAAAGACTTGGGATCTACAACTCACCCCAATCTCACATCATCACCAACCACAACCTCAACACAGCACACCACCCACGGAGTCCACCAACAACTCCAAATCCATGGTCACGGGCTCACCCTCGTCTCCCGGACATCGCGTCTATATGAAAGAAGACATCACATAAGATGCAGCACACAGCATGAACATAAACATTAAGCATATAAGCATGCTAACACATAGCCACGTAGGTTCATGCTAAACAAACCCAACATACCGAGGAGAATCGACAAGAATGACGCGTCAATCTGGATAACCTACTCAGACTCCTTGATAGAAATCACGTCAGCTAAACGCATTTCTAACTTGGCTCCCAAGTTTGTTAATCTAAACGGCCAAAGGTAGGGCAAATCATTCCCACAGTTCAACCCCCATGCTCACATATACACTTCATTCACGTATCTCACATGCTGACACGATTAGGTTATCAAAACATCTAAACACATGCAGTCAAGCACACGCAATCAACCTCACACGGGAACGCACCCTCTTCCCACAGCTCATAGGCATCCAAACCCAGAGCTCTGATACCATTCTGTCACTCCCCAACCTCCGGGTCACGTGAAACACCCACAAATAACTAACATAAAATCCGGCCAGAGAATATACTCTCAATTTAAACCATACATGCATTATGTATAAACGCCAAACGACTTACATTACACGACTTCAACGCCGAAAAACATGATACAACATACCTGTAACAAAACTAGCAAAAAGGAAGACTACACTCTTCCACCTCCTCCAGCACCTTCAAATCAACCTGCGTGACCGGTATCTGAAGAAAATCAAAATCCCACACCGTGAGCCAAGGCTCAGCAGATACTAAACAGCACATGCAATATAAGCTAAACATGCTAGGAAAACGTAGTGCAGTTTTGATTCTCTTTCAAGCCATTAAAACAGTTTGAAAACAGTTTTAGATCATTGCTCACCCAAGCAAAAAAAAAATAACTTTCACATGCAATGGGAAAGCGAGGATAAAAACTATTTTTTTTACTCATCAGAGCCTTGAAAACGATTCTAGTGTTACGACTCCCGTAGGCCGATAATATAGTATTTCGACTCCCACAGACTGATAATACAGTTTTTAAGAAAATTGGTCAATCCGTCCAAATATGCAGTACATGCAATCCATGAATCTTCTCGGACTTTCGCCGATGAACCGTAGCCCTCATCAATGCATCTTTATGAACTTTCACCGAGGGATCGTAGCCCTATTGAATACCTCTTTACGGACTTGAACCGAGGGGCCGTAGCCCTATCAAACTCTTCTTTACGGACTTTAATCGAAGGGTCGTAATCCTAACATAATCTTCTCAGACTTTAACCGAATGGTCGTAACCCTAACGTAATCACCGTCAGCTAGAGCTAACATAACCATCTATCTCATTCCATACAACTATGCATAACCAAATCAGGATTTAGCTGCATAAAACCACGTACTACCACTACGTATCACAAACCGCGTTACACATAACGCTATCGAAAAATCATGTAAATCACATTACATAACCCATGCATAAATAAACTAGAGTTATAAATGTAGAAGCCAGTTATAAATGCACATAGCCATATTTAACTTCATAACAAGACGCCACCCGTCAAAACCTGACATCCACTCACATGGATAACCAACAACCCACAAAACCAAGCCTAACCCGAAGGCCAACACCACTCCAGCGATCCCCAACCGACATTACACACAGCTACAACCTCGCTCGAGCGCACAACCACCACTCGAGCGGTCCCCTACCGACATACATCTCTGCCACTCTACCGCTCGAGCGGTCACCAACCGACCCAACACTCTGACACCACCCCGCTCGAGTGCTCAACCACCGCTAGAGCAGTCAACGTTGGGAGAAAACTCAAATCGAGAAACAAAACCAAACCCCCGCACGCAACGATGCGCGAACCACCACGCACACAACCGTGCACCAACACCCTGATTGAAATGACCAACACTCTCTCCGTGGCTTCAATTGACAGGACACCATAATCCAATCAACAAAAATCACTAGAGAAGAGCAGTCGATCGAGCCCCATAACCCAATCAACCGAGAGGCCACCACATGACTCCCGAAGCCATCACACAACCAACCGAACCCCAAAAAGAAACCACAAGTATTTGAATCGACTAATTGCCATAAATTAATCAATTGAATACCATAGGACGCCAATTAAAAACCAAAGAACCAACCACCAAACCACAAAATACCAACAAACTCTCAAGGCCCTAACACGACAAAAACGGACTCACATACGTCCAACACGGCAAACACGAACCCACACATGCCCAACACGGCCAACACAAACCCACAACACCTACAAGAACACCACAACGCCCCACGGAACATGGAATTAGGTCAAAAGGGCCAACAAGGATGAAAAACAACCTTTTCCCAAACATTCGGCCAAAAACGGGTGAAAAACGGTTTGGAAATCTTCACACACCTTCACTCTTTTGATCATTACATTTTCTACAAAAATAATTTTAAGGTGAGAGAGGTGCCATTGGAAAGAAGACTTCCGTGGCTTCGATTTGAGAATAAGAACGACCCAATTCCGAGTCCGGATGAGAGAGATAACATCAAAACAAAATGACTCTATGTAGCTAGGCCGCTCAAGCGGACATCAGGTGCTCGAGCGAGATGCCACCCGAGAGAAAGCCATATTTTCCTGTACTTGGTGTTCTAAGCCTCCAAACTCCCCAACACCCATTATGATGCTTCAAAACACACTTAAACTTATCGATTCGCATATATATAACACCCACGAACATATACAAGCCCAAAACATCTAGAATCACCGAACGAAAAACATCAAAACCCGATTCCATCCACCGAAATCAACACAAAACCCCATTTGAAACCAAAACAAAATTTTCTTGAAACAAAGTCAGATCTACAGCAATCTAACCGTAAAAAATACACACAATTACACGTAGCACCCTTATAAGACATGAGAGTCTAGGATCCTACCTCGGTGAGTTAAAAACTCGACACCTCAAACTACGTGCAAAACCGATCTTCGCCGAAATCAAAATCTGACTAGATGGTTGCGTAGCCCTCAATGCCGATACCAAGAATCCGCAGTCTGATCGTTAAAAATCGAGCCCCAGGCCCCCGAGAACTTAGAGAGAAGGCAGAGAGAAAAAGGAGAAAACTTAAGAGTTAAGTTTTAGAAAAAATCTTTATGAAAATATTTAACTTCAAATATTTATAGGCCTCCAAAATATCTTTTTTTGAAATTTTTTGAAATTCGCGCTGCAACACCCCACAACCTCGCGAACTTGCCCCGCATGCATATCTAACCCCGATCATGCATCTAAACTCGTAAAAACATGCAACGATGAAAACACCAACCGCGCGTCGAAAAACGCCGAAAAAGAAAACGGGTCAGGGTCTCACAGCCTCTTTGGCTGCTTCAGAAGCTGTCACGTACTCGGCCTCCATGGTAGAATCAGCAATGCAGGACTTCTTAATACTCGTCCAACTTATAGCTCCATCTCTTAAGGTAAACACATATCCTGAGGTAGACTTATGAGAATTTCTGTCAGACTGAAAATCTGAGACTGTATACCCCAAAAGTATTTGACTGTCTGCCTGGTAAACTAACATATAATCCTTAGTCCTTTTCATGTACTTGATTATATTCTTTACCGCAGTCCAACGCTCCAACCCTGAGTTGACTGATATCTGTTAACCATGCAAACGGCAAAGCAGATGTCGGGTCATGTGCAAAGCATAACATACATGAGGCTTCCTGCTGGCAAAGCATAAGGAACCGCCTTCATCTTCTCTATCTCATCAGGTGTCTTAGGACACTGATCCTTAGATAGAGTGATTCTATGCCTGAAAGGGAGAAACCCTTTCTTGGAATCTTGCATGCTAAAACAAGCAAGGATTTCATTGATATACTTTGCTTGTGATAAGCCCAGCATCCTTTCTTTTTGATCTTGCACAATCTTGATCCCAAGGATGTGATTGGTTTCTCCCAAGTCCTTCATATCGAACTACTCAGATAACCATACCTTAACCGTAGATAATGCCCCCACATTGTTTCCGATGAGAAAAATATTGTTTACATAAAGTACTAAGAAGATCACCACACTTCCATCACGTTTTTTGTACACACAGGACTCATCCGGACTCTGATCAAAACTATAAGACTTAATGGATTGATTAAACCAAGTATTCCAAGATCTTGATGCCTGCTTAAGTCCATAAATAGATCTCTTAAGTTTGGACAACATGTGCTCCTGACTTTTTGCAATGAATCCGTTTGGTTGTATCATATAGATACACTCTTCAAGACTTCCATTAAGGAAAGCTGTCTTGACATCCATTTGTCAAATTTTTTAATCGAAATGAGTAGCAATGGATAAGAGAATCCGGATAGACTTAAGTATGGCTACTGGTAAAAAGGTTTTCTCATAATCGATCCCTTCTTTTTGGGTGAGCCTATTAGCAACAAGCCTAACTTTGAAGGTTTCAACCTTTTTGTCTGCTCCTCTCTTCCTCTTGTAGATCAACTTGCATTCAATGGGTTTTATTCTTTCGGGTGGTTGTATAAGTTTTTAGACCTGATTGGAATATATAGATTCCATCTCTGAATTCATAACCCTTTGCCAAAGATCTTCATCTTTGTCTTGAAGTGCTTCATTGTAGTTATAGGGCCCGATATCTAGTTCTATCGTGATCCTGTTAAAAAAATCTCCCAAAAACATATACCGATTAAGTTGATGAACAACCCTCCCACTACGACGAGGCACTACCTGTGTCAATGTACTAACAGTAACACGCTGTCTAGAATCTAAACCCTGTGCATCAGTACCCTGTTCTTGATTTGCACCTGTCTCGATAATCCTCTGACTATGACGAAGTAATAAAATATCAGTGACTTGTGGTTCCTCTTCCGTTTTACTGGTATTTTTTCTCAGTTCTTCTTGAAAAATTGTGCTATTGGGCCTGTGATCCATAATATAATCATCTTTCAAGAATCGAACACTGGTGCTAACAACGATCTTTTGATTCTTAAGATTATAAAACAGACCACCCTTTGTTTCCTTGGGATACCCCATAAAGAAATAGACTTTTGTCCTTGATTCCAACTTACTCGCATTCCCTTTCAGCACATGTGTTGGACACCCCCAAATTTGAATGTGTTTCAAACTAGGCTTACGCCCAATCCACAATTTCATGGGAGTAAAAGGTATTGACTTAGAAGGTACTAAATTTAGAATGTAAGTTGTTGTCTCTATAACGAGTCCCCAAAATGAATCGGGTAAACCTGAATAACTCATCATGGACCTTACCATTTCCATAAGAGTCCCACCATTCTGCTGCGGAGTGCCAGGTGTAGTCAACTGAGATACAATCCCTTCTAATGACAGATAATCCTTAAACTCTCCAAAGAGGTATTCTCCACGACGGTCGGATCATTGTGATTTGATACTTTTATGCAGACACTTCTCCCCCTCTGCTTGAATTCTTTGAATTTCTCAAAGCATTCAGATTTACGGTGCATCAGGTAAATATATTCATACCTTGAGTAGTCATCAATGAAATTGACGAAGTACTCAAAGCCACCTCTAGCCTGAATTGTCATAGGACCACATACATCAGAGTGAACCAGTTCCAACGGTTCTTTAGCTTTATAGCCTTTGGCCAAAAAGGGCCTCTTGGTCATCTTACCATCTAAACAGGTTTCACAAACTGGAAGTACCTCCACTTTTAATGAACTCTAAGGTCCATCTTCTACCAGTTTATTTTTATTTTTAGATTAATATGATCCAAACGTAAATGCCAAAGAAACGTTTGGTTCATTAAAGAATGAAACTTAACTCATATGGTAAATTAGATGTGTTATTAATTCAGTTAGTTGCAGTGTAGGAGAGATTAGAGTAATAACATAAGGATTATCCATCAATGTACTAGAACAGATAATCCATTTATTATCCTTAATAACCACAGAGTTGTTAAAATAAACCAATTGTCCGTCTTTAACCAATTGAGAAATGGAAATTAAGTTTCTTCTAATGGAAGGTACATAAAGACAATTTCTCAATATTAAAATTCGATCTCTACTAAAATTGAGAGTGACATCCCCTATTGCAACTGTTGTTATCTTATATTATTACCCATATGCAGGTAAATCTTCCCATTACTAAGTTGTCGGGTTTTTAGAACCCCTGCAATGAATTCAGACATGATTAGGGGCTCCCTTATCTACGCACTAGATACCGGTAGATAACACCGCTAAACATGTTTTCACAACCAGTGAACAAAAATTATCCTATTTATTCAGCTTGCTGAGATAAACTGGACATAGCTTTTTTTAGTGCCGTGTTTGGTTGTAGTGAAAATATTTTTTTTTTACTTTTTCACACCAGTCAGTGACCCACTAACTACCTTTCAAATCGTGCCACCTTGTTTTTGAACTTTTTTCTTCTTCATGCCTTTTAGCCTATAGGAAGAACCATTTTCAGAAACAAATACAATTTCTGGTATTGAAAGAATACCCTTGGTAGTTAAAGCTATATCCAAATTACTTTTCTAGTCAACAAAATTTAATCCTGTTAGTTTGTTTCCTTTGAATATAACCATGAGTGAATTGAAAACCTGTTTATTCATGAGAATCACATAATTAAAAATAACCGTTAATTATGATGAATAAAATTTTAAATTTTATTTTAATTTGATTTCCTCTACCATTTAAAAAAAGCAGCCTGGTTCTCTATGAATAACATTCCTCGATGGGATGACGTCTACTATTCATCATTTGTCCAAACAGGCCAATTCTTTTTAATTTTACTATCTACCCAACTGACCCTACCAAATAAAATTAAATAGCAAACATAGTTTCGGTCTAGTAAATAATAGCAGTGACTCAGATGGAGAGGATACTAATTATTTACCGCTAAGTATTAACCATCTTCTAATTTCAAATCAATCGCTTCGCAATGAACCTTTTAGATGGAGAAGTAATATACACTAACAATTATCGAGAATTATTCCTGAAGGAGATTTGTACTTGCAATACTGCAATTAATCTGTCCGATGAGAAGAAAGGTCTTACTGCCAACATGCAGAATTTAATTACATCGCCTACAAACTAGTGACGGAGACCACGAGATTTATCTGTGAATAAATTCCATCTCCTATTTAGATTTATAAAAGATTTTTAAGGGTTATAAAAATTCGTTTAATTAAAATAAATTTATTAATTTTAAAAACCACACAATCTGAAAGAATCAAACATTTTTCCGTGTACACGATTCCAAAGATTCCAGTTTGCCAAACTATCTTTTCGTGTTTTAATGAGTAACAAATAAAATTTAATAAATGCACAGTTTTTTCTTTAACTTTTCAGCTAAGGTAGTAATTAAAGGTATTTATTTATTTTATTTTTTGTTTCACATTTTTTAAAAAGTAATAATTTATTAAGATTAAACGTTTATTTAATTAATTAATTCAAAATTTAAAATTAATTTTTACGTTTTTTCAAGATATCCGATTTAATAAAAAATCATCGTAAATGTGATATTTTGTAAAAAAATAAAAATTTAAAGTTTTTTCATTTAATTAAAAAATTTTATTTTTATTTTTATTTATAAAATATTTAATTAAAATTGAATTTTTAAATTAATTAAATTAACAGGATAAATAAAATAGATATGCAATCATCTACGCAGTTCATATATATATATATAAATACGATATATATATATTCTAGTTTTATGATCCAAGTAAAATGCTGAAGCGTTAGCGTTTCAGTCTCCCAAAGAGAATAAGTTGTATCAATCCCTATTTGTCTCTGATTCTATGTCCTAATAGCATTAGGCTTCCCTGATACACTTTGATATATCAATATATGTCATATCAGTCTTGTATATATCAGTATATACATCAAAACAGCCTCGGGAGAGAGAAAAAGCCGACGGCCATCATTGCTCGCCGGCGCCGCCGCTTGGCCACCCACTTTAGGCGGCTTCTGCCACCTCATCCGAGCTCCGATTTAGATGAATTTTATATCGTTGGAAAGATCTCAAAATATGAAATTTGTTTGTCAAAAAATCTACTTGAAAACAGTCCAAAAAAACGGCAAAAATAATAGCCCGTAGCTGCTGTGCTGTCTCACTAGCGCTGCCGCCCAAACAGCGCCCTGTTTGGGCTTTTTCTAGTGCTTCTTTGGTGCTGCTTTTTTTTTGAAAAATTGCTCAAATATCCAATCACACGTTGCTTCGAAGAATGCCTCAAAAATAGTTCCAAAAAATCTCGAAAATAGCCCCGAAGGACTTCTTGTTGCTGTTTCGGACAGCCACTGTTTGGCCTAGTTTTTTTTGGTTTTTGGACAGTTTTTAAGGTATATTTTACTGCTATTTTATATCTAAAAAATTGCTCAAAAAATAGTCCCAAAAATGGCCCAAAAAATCATCAAAACTGCCATCGAACTGCCGCCGGCAAAGCCGCTGGTTGTGGGCTGTTTTGGTGATTTTTTCTTGTTAACAAAATCCCACACCGTGAGCCGAAGCCCAATAGAAATAGACTATAAATCCGTAAAATAGGATATACAACCATAAAGTATGAACTGACTCAGCCACAGGAGTCTAAAAAGGGTTTTCTATCCTTAAAACCATGTGTTGCAAACCGTGCAAATAACCTACCATGGTTAAGGGAAATAGTAACAAAACAGTATTCTCCACTCGGGTCACACAACCAAGGAAAATAAGATAAAATGAATCCTATGTACCGACTCTGACAACTCAAGACAAAGGTAACAACTATAGACTCCTGCCCATTACCTATCCTTGAACCATTTCAAGCCTGCTAGGTAATGACAAGTTCTATACGGAGTTACAACAACGTAGCCACACACAGGGACAACTAGATCTTTACGGTCTAAAATCGAGGGAAAAGCACCAAACTGCTCTTTACGGGCTAAAAATCGAGGGAAGAAGCACCCAAACCAAACACTATCACGGTACATCTAACGAATCATTTAAAAACCAGTATGTAGCTCAACTACGAAAAACCCGTAAAACAATTGTACAGTTATACATCAACATATATAAAAAGATCCAAAATTCATCACCCATGGAGATCAATAATATTTAAAATAATTTTCATCAAAAC
>JAULJZ010134179.1:0-10819 GCA_032270985.1 Heliamphora pulchella | reverse complement strand
ATGGAAAGCAATTAATATGATTCCTTGATGTATGGCCAACTCATGAAAAAAAACCTCAAAATTAAAGAACAATGTGAAGACTTCCTTAATGTACGACTACGAATTTAATTTCACGATCTCCTCCGCACCAAATTCGTTCTGAAGAAGAAATGAATTTTTCAATAGGGGTAGGGGTGAAACTTCGGAGGGATGAAGGTTGTTGGGGGTGGGGTGGAGCTATGGAGGAGGTGAAAGGTCAATGGCAGTAACAGTGAGAGTGATTGAGATTTAGTTTTTATTTTTTAATATTTTAATTAATTATAAAAATAAAATAATAAAAATATTATTTTTTGTTAACGTCTTTTAGTCAATAAGTTTGACAAGAAAAGTTAGTGTTATTTTAAATATATCAAAAAAAATTCTTATATTTATCATATATATCAAAAAAAGTAAATATAATTTACTCAGATTATATTATAATTACAATAATATATTGGTCCCCTTTAGGTGATCTTACTTATTTGTTTATTGATTTATATGTCAAAAAATAAGTCACATCGTTTGAGTAATTAAATAAGTTAAAAATAAATAAATAAATAAATAAGTAAATAAATTCGTTTGAGTAGTCAAATAAATAAATAAACTAGCATATTAGTAAATAAGTAAATGAATTCGTTTAGATAATTGGCTTATAAATAAATAAGTCACAAGCTATCTAAACAAATTAATTTAAATAAAATTTATCTTATTTATTAATAAATAAATAAATTAATAAACAAATAATCAAGATTCACTCCAACGGGCCATTATTGAATCTTAAACGTGATTGAGAAAATTGAGAGAGACACGATGATCTAGCATTCTATTTGTTGGAATCAACACATCACGCGCCTGTATAAGGCTCTGACAAGCACGCTCTAAAGCGCTGCGCTCCGTTTTGGGTGGCAGTTGGAAGAGAGTGGGAGTCGTATTTTTTCGTTAGAGAAAACGAAATTCTGGAATTTTCCGAGCAAACAAACAGTTCCGCCAGCGAATTCCATCTATTGTCATCGCTGTTCCATAAAGTCACGAAGATTGCCATTTTTTCATCTATCATCACCATTCACCAACGTCTCTCTCCATTTCAAGTTCTTCACCGGTTAGAAAGAGCGTTCAATCGGAGGTTAGATTTTCACCTCTAACCGCGGAGAAAGATTTTGTTTATCCGTAGCTTCCGGACCATTCTACGATAGTTTGTACCTGTCTTCGATAGAGGAGGATCGAACTAGGGTTTGTGGAGATGGGTAGTCCAAAGAAGAATCAGAGCAAGGGTTTATTTGCAGCGATGACTTCAGGATTCTCAATGTTCAGGAATGCCATGCAAAGATCTGTCAATGGGTATGTTATTTGGTTATACGCCTACGATTATTATGATATATACCGGTGTTTACGTGTTATTTATTTATTTATTTATTTTTTTGTGATGCGAGCTTCCTCTCTGGTCAACGCCAATTAGGTTACTGTCGATCGCTGGTCGTGACTGGAGAATTGCATTCGAGCAATTGTTTCAAGTTTGAGTTCTGGTTAGAAATTTAGGTTCAATCTTTGCAAGTGTTGCGAATTTTCTTTTTGTTTGTTTGAGATTACCAATTGGTATGATTTGGTCCTCTTAATTGGACCCAGGGTGTTAATATTTGAGCCCTTTTTCTCGCTTTCATCACTCGTGCTTCATAAGATAATGACATTATTTGAAAAAAAAAAAAAACGTTTTCTCGCAATTTTTGGTTGATCATCTTTTTGAAAAGAAAGAGATTACAGCACTGTAGATCTTTAATTAGAAAGCTCTTTGTACAACAAATTGCTTCTATATTAGTACTAGATATATGATCAACCATAAATAACAAATTTAAACTACCATGCTGTGCACATGGTTCGTCAGGATTATAATACCATGGTGCTACATTACACTACTTATTTGCCTTGATAGACAGAAGCATGGATGCATTACTAAGAAGCATGGACACTTCAACGAAGGAGACGCGTTGTGTTGTCGGACACTCATGTTAGACACAACTCTCCTCTTACACTGTTCGGACACTCTTAAGTTCGTGTTCGACACTTTTGACGTAATTAAAAAATAAATTTCTAGCATTATATAATTTTCCGACACTTGACGGACAATTCAATGACATTTTTTAAATTTTCCGAACACGTCATATGTGATGAATTTTTTTATAATAATAATATTTTGCATTATTCAAAATACAAATTATGCACATTAAATTTGTTTTGGAACATGTATAAGATGAGTTATAGGGCTATTTAATTTTATTAGTGATATGCATATATTTTCAATTACTATTGAATAAATTATTTATATATTTGACATATAATAATATATAAACATATAAGATTTTAACGTGTTCCAAGTGTGTCGCATTTTGCATTTTTTAAAAATTGACGTATCGATATGTCCGTGCTATATCACGTGTCCATGCTACATAGGGTGGATAGATACCTCAGTGATGAATGCAGTTTCCATAATTTGTTTGAGCATTCTATTCTCTTTGTTTTACTATTTACTAGAGTAGTTGTGTAGGGTTACTTTGAGTTGTGGGAGCTTAAACCGTGTAGCCAAGAATGTAGTCCATGTAAACTGGTAAAATTTATCAAACCAAACCAAACCAAATTAAGCCTTTGTCCCAATCAGTTGGGGTCAGTTACATGAATCATTTTACGTCATTTTGTTCTATTAAGTGCCATATTTTTAATTAGTTTCAACAAATTCATATCTTTTCTTAATGCTTCATCCCATGTCAAATTAGGTTTACACTTCTCCTTAGTGTTTTCATTACCCATGATTTTGCCACTTTTTCTTATTGCTGTATCAACTGATCTATGTTGTATGTTTTTAAACCACCTTAATTTATTTTCTCTCAACTTGTCCTCAATTGGTGACCCCACCATTTTATGAATATTTTCATTTATAATTTTATTTTTTCTAGTCTTACCACACATTTACCTTAACATTCTCATTTCAGTAACACTCATCTTATTTATGTGATATTTCTTAGGAGTCCAACATTCTGTCCCATATAGAATTGCTAGTCTCATAGCTGTTCTATAAATTTTTTGTTTAATCTTGTAGGTATCCATCGATTATATAGAACGCCAGAATCACTCCTCCACTTGAGTCAACCAACTTTGATTCTATGGATTAAATCATTTGCAATCTCTTATTCTTTGTTAATAATCGAATTTGAATAATAAAAATATTCACTCTTTTTGAATCTTTATTTCTTCACTATTAATACTTTTATTATTGCTAAAATTTTCATTTCATTCCTTTTTACCTGATTGATTATTGACTTGCATAGGCTGACGCTTGTGGCTTGACTGTTACGCCCATTTGAACTCTATCTATTTCATTTGGAAATCTACTTGGGACACTATTATGATCTTCATCATGTAGGTCATTAAGCAATTAATGTCACATGTCAAGAATCTTGCCTGTAATGAATTCCTGTTTTCTTCTCTCTGCCTACAGATTACTAGGTTATGAGGGAGTGGAAGTAATTAATCCGGTGGGAGGCAAAGATGATGCTGAAGAGGAAGCTCAGAGAGGGAGATGGAGGCAGGAGGTGTGTTGTGTTTTATCTTCTTTACTTTTGCTCTCAGTTTTCTCTCTGGATGTGAAGCTGTTCTAATGAAGATATTCTTATATTTATATTGAGGAAAAAAATGCTATAATTTATTTGTTAGGATTAAATTATAGCCATGTAAGTAAGCTGGTTTGTCTTGAATATCCAATTCGTTTACCCAGAATTGTTTATTGCTTTTGTACTTCACCTACCATGACTTTATAGTCCTAAAAACATGTTTTTCTTTGGTAAAATTTCTGCATCTTTATCTCTATCTCCTATATGTGTATATTTTTGTGAAATACTTTATATCTTGGCCGGCTGGTAACCAGTTTGGTTAATTTACCATTTTGTCAGTGTGTAGAATAAGGGCAAGTTCAAGTACTTCAGTCAGTGCCTCGGCCATAATACTGGATTTTTCATCCCTGCAAAGCTTGTTGCTATTTGAACAAGGAATCTCTTGGTCAATGCCCAATATGGTTTAATGTTTTACTAAAACCCGTTCTTCTACCCATGCTGGATTGGTTAGAGGTTCCAATGGTTATAATCAAAGCAGGCCTGCGTAAATCTTGGATTAAAGCTGAAAAATATGCAAAAATCAGATTGTTGATTTCTGCAATGATTAGGAGGATGGTTGGGTAAAAAGGAAAGAGAGAGGGAGGTTGTTACTTGCATGAGATGGGGGAGGTGGGGTTGCAGATTTGAGGTCCGCCCAAAAGTGGGAGTTAAGGAGGGAAAATCTCCTCTCACTTAAAAGGTGAAATGACTTCTTCGACCACTTGGGTTTGTTTACTTATTTTACGAAATGAGAATCATAATTCTAAAACCAATTTAACTAACTACCCTCCTTTCTTCTATTCTTTCCACTCAACCCAACAACTTTGCAGACCCCGCAGTTGGGGAGCCTCATGCACTAGGACCCTCCTTTCTTCTTTTCTTTCAACTCAACCAAACAACTTGGAAGGGAAATAACATGTTTTCCTTAATGATCCATTTCTTTCCCTTTCCCTTTTCCTTACTTATTTTCCTTCCACCTTAGTGCCAAACATTGCGTTAGATAATATGTCAATGTTTTACTCTATGAGGCTTTTCCTTGTGAAATAAGGTGTCTTTGTCCACATATAAAGACAATGGGCTCCTTATGAACTTTCTCAATGGGGGTTGCTTCAATATGTCCTAGCACCATGCTATCAACTACATTGAAATTGCTTTATTTTTATTTGACTGGATATTTCTTTTCTTTTGCTGCACATATTGTAAATTACCTTTGTTTATTTTCATGCCGTGTTTCCCATTAGAAGTGAATCATAATTTACTTCTTTGTCTAGATATAAAGACAATGGGCTCCTTAGGAACTTTCTCTGTGTGGATTGCTTCAATATGTCCTAGCCACCATCGTATCAACTACGGAATTTGCTTTATATTTATTTGACTGGATATTTCTTTTGCTGCACAAATTGTAAATTACCCTTGTTTATTTTCATTCCGTATTTCCCATTAGAAGTGTATCATAATTTATATTCATGCTAAAATCCTTGATTTCTTAAAGGAAAGGGACGGTTATTAGAAGATGATGCAGAAATATATAGGGTCTGATGTGACATCGATGGTGACACTTCCAGTTCTTATATTTGAGCCAATGACAATGCTTCAAAAAATGGCAGAGGTTTGTGTCATTTTCTTTGTGTATTTAAATTCATATCTTATGCATTGTCTATAGCTTACTTTATAATACGAATTGTGGTTTGTTGGGACAGTTAATGGAATACTCCTACCTACTAGACCAGGCAGATGAATGTGAGGATCCCTACATGCGGTTGGTATATGCTTGTGAGTATAGTCTTGCATTGATTATTCAATGAGAGGGTGTGAATATCTGTAGATTGAGTATGTTATATGATGTTTTGATGGAGACACTACGATTTCTGCAGCATCATGGGCCATATCTGTCTATTATGCCTACCAACGCACATGGAAGCCTTTTAACCCCATTCTTGGTGAAACCTATGAAATGGTCAATCATGGTGGCCTCACATTTATTTCTGAGCAGGTGAATTATGGGCGTCGACCTGACCTATACGCTCTTTTATTCCCATTGGTTACCTCCCTTCTTTTCCTTTTCGATACTTATGCACATTGAAGCAAAATCTATAAATTCTTTTTGGTTCTTGAGCTCTGAAAGTCTATCTGGTTTTTGCATTTTGTTCAAGCAAGCAAAAGCAAACAAGGAAGCTGGACCATATCTTTTCTAAAAGATAATTTTTTGATTGCAAAATTATATTAAAATAAAAAGAAGAGAAATACAAAGGAGTTAAAGGATAATGAGGAACCCTTCAAAAGAGAAAAGAAGTGAATGAAGAAATATAACTCACAAACATCTTTCCATTCTCTAGAAATCATAAAAAAAGGGGGCCCCATTACCCCATAAAGCGAGACGACATATAAACCCAAAAAGAAGATAAATATTGAATCTTGTCCCCCGAGTCCTCCATTTCTTCGAACATGTCATATAAAATTGTTGCATTTCTTTCCATCCATATTACACAAAAGAACAATACAAATTACAAATGACACAATTCCAAAGTGCTCTGGCTTCTTATTAGAGCCAAAACCTCTTGAAGGAAGCTTACCCTTTTTTTCCCCCTGCAAAGTTAATGAAGGCATTCTTATGTGCATTATTCTTCTTTCCTAAACTGAATGCTTCACATTTCTTATCCTTAAGAATTGATGCTTCTACTTTCTGCATTATTCTTGTTTCCTTATCTGAATGCTTCGCATTTATAATTGTTTCAGGTGTGTCATCATCCTCCAATGAGTGCTGGACATGCTGAAAATGAGCATTTTACGTATGATGTGACATCAAAGTTAAAAACCAAATTTTTGGGGAACTCTCTTGATGTTTACCCTGTGGGAAGGTTAATTTTATGTTTCATTTGTAGTATGCTATTAACCTATTAAAATTTGATGCAATTCAGCATTGTTAGCAGTTAATGTTAACGTTGTGGAAGTGGAACATTTTCTTTATGCACTTTTTCTCTTACAAGCTCCTTTTTATGTAAGCTCTGGGGATTTTGGTGATGATAATGTTGTAGGGAAGTCCTATGATAGATTGAAATTGACTTTACCTGCCTAAAGAAAGGTAATGTTTTATTTTTGAATGTGTATCATATATTAGCAGATTATATGAACCATTATAACTATGTAGGTAATTAGAGATCGTGATTTCCCGTAGAAGGGAGTGTGGTGTGCAAGAGCTCCTCCTAAAGGTAATGAAGCTATTCTCACCATTGACAACTTGAGGATAAGGGGTAATGTTTTGGTTGATTGATGCTGCATGTCTAAAGAGTTGGGGGAATTAGTCAATCATATATTACTACATTGGCAGTGGCTGTATAATTGTGGGACATGGCTCTATCTTATTTTGTGGTTACCAGGGTGATGCTTATACCGGTGAAAGAGCTTTTTGCGTTCTGGTATAGATGTTGTTTGAGGAAGAGAAAAAAGAAAGCTTGGTTCATAGTACCCCTATATTTTATGTGGTGCATTTGGAGATAGAGAAATTGTATATCCTTCGAGGGTGTTCAACGCTCCACTCGTATTTTGAAAGGGGTGGTGCTTTTGACCCTCTTCTTTTGGCTTCATAGTGTTTGTCCTCTTTTTTTCATTTCTTTCTATGATTTTTGGGGGGATTTAAGTATCATGGGTGTATAGGTTTTTGGTATAAGCATTTTTTGTCTTGACTTTGTTTACCCCTTATGTACATCTTTTTGCCTATTCAGCATTTTAATGAAATTATTTTACTTATCAATACAAAAAAAGGAAAACTATGTAGGCAGTTGGTATGGAATAGGGCTTGGCTTTCTAGGAAGAAGGAGGACACTTCAATGAATAAAGATTACGGAAAGGTAGAGGAAAGAGCTCATGGAAATCTTAGACAGAAGAGGAAGGGGGTTGGTAGTGGAAGGGAACCACCCTTGGCCAGAGAGGTTGAAGATCCAAGATCCACTTGACATATACACGAACCTTTGCTTATATAGGAGAGATGAAGTACGGGGTTCAACTCACTTGAGGATTAGTGCTTCCTTCTTTTTAGTTCGACAATGTGGTAATGTAGTCTTCTGTGCAAGTTTTAGGATTAATCCTCCGGGTCCGTATTATAGGATTGATTAAGATATGTATGACATATTAGGAGTTATATCATAGAAGAATCCATGTTGTAGGTATGATACTCGTTTGCAGCTATCTAATGTCTTAGTGAACAACCCTTTCTCAAAAAAGTGGAGAGGGCGAGCTAGGTAAGCCTAATAATTCCCTCATTCTACCCTCTAAGCCACGCTTCTCCGTTGATCTTGAGCTGTGTTGTCTAGGCTATGCTCCCAACCTAGGGTACCATAGTATATTGTTAGCGTTACACGGTTTTGGGCAACCCCAATAGCTAGATATTGAGGTGAGGATGTCCTCATGTTTATACATACTGCACGTTATTTTTGTACTCGGGCGATGTGGGAGTTCGTTTCACAATTAGAGATGGAGGAGATATAATTTGACAAAGCTTAGCCTTTACAAGCCAGGGAGTGTTGAGTTGAATTGCTAACGAATGGCTAATAGCACTGTTGGCTCGACTCTTTAGGAGGTGTGGCTCGATGGAGACCAAATGGTCAAGCGAGGTGTAAAAAGCCACGTTGATAAAAGCACAATAGGTAGCGGGTCTTTAGGATATAGATGAGGCATGTGGGAGACGGTTTATCAGAGGTTAACTTGGTTTATCATGGTTGAACCAAGGGTGCCGAGCCAAGCAACTGTCGAGCTGAGGAACTGCTACTCCTAGCACTTTGGCAACAACCAACGCGCCGAACACATTGACGGACCAAGTCACCATGCTTGAGTGGTCCACATGTCATTGATTAGACGAGGCTCGTATTGCCCTGAATTCATCTTTCGGATAGCAAGGATCCAAGGTGGATCAATTGCTAGGGGTTCACATGGCACCCTCAAGGAATGCCACGTTGCAACAACTATTCAGGATCTCAGATGCGCACAAACTCACTATTCTATTATCTGCCATATGGAATGAATGCCTCATTTGATGTCTTTTGTTGACCTTCAAAAGGACTTCTTGTAGTGGATTTTATATTTCTTGTAGTGGATTTATATTTCAGGATGTACTTATCGTGTTAATTCATGCACGGAAAGATCTTATGAGTAATAAGTTTCTTATAATTGCATTTTTTTTCTCACATGCAGCACACGTGTAACTCTAAAACGAGATGGTGTAGTACTTGATTTGGTACCCCCTCCCACTAAGGTTAACAATCTGATTTTTGGACGAACTTGGGTGGACTCACCTGGGGAAATGATCCTGACAAATTTGACGACCGGGGATAAAGTTGTGCTTTACTTTCAACCTTGCGGTTGGTTCGGGTATGTTAATTATTCTTTTCCTAATCACGTTCTCTGTCAAAACTTTTTGATTGTCAATCAATTTTGACATTTTGCTTCTCAAACCATTACATGATTGTTAGTTTTTAATTTTGTGCTTGATTACAGTGGATTTGGAATAGGGTATTATCAGATGAACTCTTGGATATATGTTTTACTTTGTTGATACGTGAAAACTAAAAAACATTTGGATGTTTTATGTTATTTCTGAATGTTAATTGAATTTATCATTTGAGTGTCAAACTGTGATCTTTATTAATGTTTCTTGAATTCTATATTTATGCATGTTTAGCTGAGAAATTTTGGGTAGGGTAATATCAGGTGAAGTCTCTGGGTAAATTTTTGACTTTGATACAGGAAAAGGAAAGAACATTTTGGATGTTTTCCCTTAATTCATCTGTTGTCGTTTTTATATGTAGTTTTTCTTAATTTTGTTTACGATCAACCTGCAGCTTTTCTTAGATTCTGCAGAGTTCAGAGTGGGGAATCTTGGTGTGAATAAATCACTGAGGTTCTGTCTGAACAAACCATTTCCGTTAGTTACATGGTTTTGGCTAGATTTACGCATTTTACTTTTCACAGGTTCTAATGTGACTATCTATGTCAGTGAATGCGTGCTTGTCTCGTAAAGGAAGTTATTCTGGAACGTCTACTGGTGCCTTATTTGGTGTGCTCACATTGCAGGGCTGGTCGATATGAAGTAGATGGATACGTGTATAATGCTGCTGAGGAACCTAAGCTATTGATGACTGGAAAATGGCACGACTCAATGAGTTACCAACCATGTGACTTGGAGGGGGAACCTCTTCCCGGTACAGAACTGAAAGAGGTTTATTTCATTAATCTTTTATCGGCTGTCATTTTCATCTCGTGATTGAGCACCTCTTACATTTGTGCCATTGTATGATGCAAAATGGGGAATGCCGGACTGGCATATCACGATCACACAGTAGTGCAAGAATATAAATGCTGGCTTTTATGGTCCTGGTATCTTGCATTTTAAACTGGTGGTTATTTTTGTGAAAGAGGAATTATCATCTTTTTGTCATGAAGTAGTAGAGTGAAAAAGAAAGAATATAACACTTGGCAATTACTTGTTACATTCATCTTGTACTATCAACTCCGCTAGTGTAGTGCTAAAAGTCTAATCTCGTTTACAACCAGTCCCAAGCCCGGAGAAAAGAGGAGGGTTGTGCATTAGGTAGTTGACAATTAACACATAAAAAAAATTCGTCAGACTTCTATGAACATGAATTCAAATAGTTGGCGTATAATGTTAGGGCGCCCCTTAAGCGGCGCGGAGGAGAGGATCTAAATTGATATAAGATGTTGTAGTAAGAAAATATATGAATTTAAAAAGAACATACCACTTTTCTGGTTGACTCAGATTAAGATAACTGAAGATATCGCCATTAATAGAAGAGAATGGTGTAAAAAAATTCATATAGCCAATCCAATTGATTGGGACAAAGACTTAGTTTGGTTTGGTTTGGTTTGGTTTGTGATTCATCTTATACTATCCTTAAATAATCACAGGTTCATTTTGGTTGCATGAACTTATTTCCAGCATCAATTTGTTTTATTGATTCAAGAGCAACCTTCTCTAGGGAAGAGCAAAAAACCAGCAACCCGACCCACCCGATCGTACCCGACCCGAAAAAGTGCCTCTAGTCGGTTTTATAGCTACCAGCGGTCGAAGACGGGTGAGCAAATTAGCTTAGATTTGGGTTTCGGTCGGTTATCGGGTGAAGGCACACAGAAACCGTGGGAACCGACCAAAC
>JAULJZ010134168.1:0-10819 GCA_032270985.1 Heliamphora pulchella | reverse complement strand
CAATTGGGATGTAATCCCTTTTGATGACAAGTAGTCCTTAAACTTTCCAAAGAGGTATTCCCCACCACGGTCGGATCATAGTAATTTGAGACTTTTACCCAGATGCTTCTCTGCCTCCGCCTTGAATTTTTTAAATTTCTCAAATCATTCAGACTTACGGTACATCAGGTAAATATATCAATACCTTGAGTAGTCATCAATGAAACTAATGATGTATTTAAAGCCACATCTAGCTCAGATTATCATAGGACCACACACATCAGAATGAACCAGCTCAAACAATTCATTAGAGATCTCATGGCCACCTAATTAGCAGCACAATTTTGATCCCGAAACATATCTTTGAGGTTCATAATCATGTCATAGGCACTAAGCATAGACTGATGCTGATGCTGTAAAATATTTGGCATTGAAGCCAAAATGTAACAGCGAGCCATCTGGTCAACTTTCTGTCACTTCTGATGGGCCTGAGTTTCCCTTTCAGTCGCCCCCACATCAGGTACCGGTGGACATATCTCTGTTAATACAAACTTGTAATCCTCGACAGTTAAGACAATGTCCAAGTTTCATTTTCAGTTAACATAATTTGGCCATGTAAGTTTGTTTTCTTTGAGTATAGAAGCGAGTGGGTTGAAACACATTTTAATCTTAAGAATCACATAATTAAAATAACTGTTAATTATGACGAGTAAAACTTTGAGTTTAATTTAATTTGATTCCCTCTACCATTTTAAAATTAATTCATCAGCAGCCTAAAATCCTATGAATAGTATGCCTAGATGGAAGGACGTCTACTATCCATCGTTAGTTTAGACAGGCCTTTTTTTTTTAATTTTACTATCTAGACAACTGACCATGTCAAGTAAAACTAAATAGCTGACAAAGTTTCGGTCGAGTATATAATAGCAGTGACTCAGATGGAGATAATATTATTATATATAGCTAAGTGTTAACTATCATCAAATCCCAAATCAATCGCTTCGCAATGAACCATTCAGATGGAAAAGTAATCCATACTAACAATTATCTAGAATTATCCCTAAATGAGGTTTGTACTAGCGATACGGTAATTAATCTGTACGATGGGGAGAAAAGGCCTACTGCCAACATGTAAGATTTAATTGCATCGCCTACAAACTGGCGATGAAGATTGCGAAATTTATCTATGAATAAATTATCTCTCTCACTTATATTTTTAAAATATTTTTGAGATTTATAAAAATTTATTTAATTAAAATAAATTTATTAATTTTGAAAACCACACAATCTGAAAGAATCAAATATCTTTCCGTGTACACAATTCCAAAGATTTCGATTTGCCAAACTATTTTTTCGTGTTTAAATAGTAACAAATAAAATTTAATAAATGTACAGTTTTTTCTTCAGCTTTTTAGCCAAGGTAGTGATTAAGGACATTTATTTATTTTATTTTTTGTTCCATATTTTTTAAAAAATAATAATTTATTTCGATTAAATATTTTTTTATTTAATTAATCTAAAAATTCAGAATTAATTCTCACGTTTTTCCAAGATAACTGATTTTATGAAAAATCATCTTAAACGTGATATTTTGTAAAAAAATAAAATATCTTTACATTCAAAATATTTTAATTAAAACTAAATTTTCAAATTAATTAAATTAACAGGATAAATAAAATAGATATGCAATCATCCGCGCAATTCATATATATATAAACCCAATATGTATATATTCTGATTTTATGATCTAAGTAAAACGTTAAAGCATTTCAATCTCCTATTGAAGATAAGCTGTAATAATTTCTATTCGTCTCTGATTCTATGTCCCGATTGCATCAGGATTTCCTAATACTGGTCGATATATACAGATATATTGTATCAATATCAAACATATCAAAAATCGATCAAAACAGCCCTGGGGAACAGCCGAGCCACTGCTGGCGCCGCCTTGTGCTGCCACCTTCAGGCAACGTTTGCCGCCGCATCCGAACTCCGTTTTTGAAGTTCTTTATACCAAAAGAAAGCTCTCAAAAAGTAAAATTTTTCTGCTAAGAAATTTCCAAAAAAATTGCCTGAAGTTGTTACCGTCGCCCCACCAGCGCCGCCGCCTGTTTCTGCTGCCCTTTTGGATTTTTTTGGTGGTTCTTTGGTGTTCATTTTTAAAAAAATAGTTCAAATATTTAACCACATGATGCTTTGAAGAATGCCTCGAACAGCGCTGAACATCGGTGACGCCGCTGGAATGCTGCTTGTTTTTGCCGTCTATTTTTTCTTTTTTGGGCCCATTTTTTTTCTAGTTTTTAGATAGTATTTGAAGATATGTTTGCTGCTATTTTATGCCTAAAAAGTTGTTCAAAAAATAAACCCAAAAATGACCAAAAATTATCAAAATCGTCGCCTAACAGTTGCTGGCAAAGCCGCTGATAGTGGTGCTATTTTGCTAATTTTATTCGCTATTTTTGACTTATTTTTGCTGCTGTTTTTAATGCATAAATACTGTAGAAACCTCATAAAAACCATTTAAAATCGTTAAAAACTTACCGCGATCTATAGCCCGTAAAAATCCGAAATCACTGCAAGTGCTGTCTTCGTTCTTCGTGTTCTTGGATATTTAATATATTCTTAAATAATCTAAACAGATATTTTAAAAATAGAAACTAGCTATTGCATCGATCCTATGTCTCGAAAGTTCACATTCGATCTATCACGGTCAACCCCTGTGATTAAAAAGAATAATCATCATTCAAAACCATTCAATCAAATATGAAATAAATGATAATTATAAAACTGAAATTAGAACGCCTGCAAAATCAAGTTAGTACAGTTCTAAAACTACCCACCCCCGATAACCGTAAACAAAAAATAAAACGGCTCTTGTACCAATTTTTCAAGGCAAAACAGCCAAGATCATTATTTTTGTGAATGATTTTGGATAAAAATTAACTGGACGAGAAAACACCGAAACGGGCTCCAGATATAACTCTTGATGACAAACGATCAAAATTAAAATACGTGCAACCACAGTTAATTTAGAAGAATACCTTTTTACATGTCGATTCTTCAACTACGATTTGATTTCGAGTTGAAACTCCCGTTAGACCTTTTATTGTATTCCCTTATGAGATTCTTGAATGTAGTATGGGTTACAATCTATCAAGAATTGGTATCGGCAGAACCTGAACAGTTTGTCTTGGAGACAAGTTATGAAACTAGTTCAGCTTACTTGAATATTTATAGGGTTACAGTAGTGACCTGTGGAGTAATTATGAGTAAAACTTCTAGTGGAACACAGACACCCATCAGTGATTTCTGCAATTAAGCAAACCTCATAGCGATATCTATAATTATGAAAATTTTGTAGCGATTTCTACAATTTTCATAAAACACTGAATTACAGTTCACATCACTAAAGAACTATAATTGCAGTTTGACTCATAATCTCAAAACCTTCTTGCATTGAGCTCCTGTTATTAAATACTTATCATTTCACCCCACGTTAAGATTTTTGATACCTGCCAATTAAATTTAATTACCGAAAATTTAATTTAATCGGTATCTTAAAATTCTTTAAATCCTTCCGCTTAATTTATTTGACCGCCGGATAATCAAATTCACCTATAGGGTTTGGCCTGGTCAAAACTTATAAGCTTTCTTAAGGGGTATTGTCAATCCTGATCATTCGAGACGTGGATTCCGTCAATAATTAATATTCACCATATAAATAATACCGTTATCCAACTAAGCGGGAATATAGACCCACATAAGATCACACCCTCTAATGAATCAAAATAACAAATATTAAATATACGTAAATCAATAATTGTTTCAAAATTAAGAACTTAAACATTATTCATAATAACTTTGGGGTGTGAATTAATTTATATAGTTAGTATAAAATTAATTATGTGACGCCCCGTCTATTGAGCATGTTGGAACATACATAATTATAATTAAAGAAGATGTTCTAGCCATGCATTCGTAGTTACATATGATAAGTACTATATCATTAAAGGTTCAGAACTTGTTCAAATTACATAACGATTACCGTTTTCTAAAGAATTTAACAAAATTATAATATGCCCGTGGAAACTGAACAAAAGAACAAAAAATGGAGGAAATTCAAATTCTTCAATTCGCATTGTTGGGGTATGCTGGCTCCTACCACTCACTCTGTTCCTTGAAGCCTTCTTCTTCAATGGGTGCAACCTCCTCAAACAGTCCTTCTTCCTCACCTGTGGTATGAATGCCATGAGCCAAAATTCAGAAGCAAACTCCCTAAACTTTCTAACCAAACTCATAATAAAATATTCTACAACACATATCATATAACATCAAGTACAATTTATAGTCAATGAGATAAATAAATTTGGCATTTACGACAGGGTAAGCATATATAAGGACAATTATACAAGTGCGGGATGCAAATGAATGCGATGCAACCAATTTTATTTTCTAACCCAATTTAAACTTAAGTTATTTTAGGTTCTCCTGAATCGAGGTGAACCATCCTAAACCCCATGATCCCAATCACGTTGACCAAGTCTACCGATCGACAAAGAGCGTTCCTTCAGCCATGGGATGACTACGTAACGGACTAAGTGTCCAGCAGGGTCATCACTAAAGGTAAGAGCGTGGATCAATCAACACTCAGGCTCTCGAATTTTAGGTCAAGGTCAAACGTGAAATCGCGAAATCTAACTCCTATTATTACGCCACCCGAACCGCCTTCACCAAAAATATACATCATAAACAATAAGGTGCATTTAGCACTTGGGGCAAAATCATTCCAAAAAAAATTAAGGCATATAGTCAATATCACAATATTCTAATTCCATCAATCATGGTACCAACCATAAGGTTCAATTTTCATTTTTTTCTCAAAACAAAATGGTGAACCCCACGAAACCCAACCCAATGATGACATGATATGACATATGCAACTGCTATTTGCGATTCTTATGTATAAATTGATCATAACGTGGGCTAAAATGACTTGTGTATGCTTTGCATGGAATTGTAAACTTATGTGCATGGAGTACAAGTATATAAAGCACAAGCAATAATTTATGTGACTTGGATTCAACCTATCAACATGGTTTTTATTCATAAAATTGTCAATTTCATATACCAATCGCTCACATAATTCATTTAACATCCATATATTCAAGTTCCACAATATGACATGCCACTTATATACTTAGCCAAATTTAGAAAAATGTTCAAGTGTCAAATTTAAAATTACAACAGTGTTCTGGGATACTTAGACATGGAGTTAATTTTTTATTTTTGAACACTAATTAGAAAAAAATATTTCCTACAACTTTCATGTTTAACACTAAAGTCAAATTCTAGGGCGAAAAGCTCATTTATTTTAATTTGGAGAAAACCATTCAGCACTTTACAGAGAAAAGTGCAACATTTGGGCCTTTGTTGGCCTAAGTTTTGGGGCATCAAATCAAGGGTTATGGGTCTGATTTTTGGGAAAGTTTTAGCTTAAAGTGTACCCTACAAGTTTCATGTATTGTGCTAAGACTAGTTGTTTGGAACAAGTTGATGATTTTGACTAATTTATAAAATGGGTTCAGTTAGTATAAAAAAGTTCAACAGAATTGGTTTTTAACAGAGAAAGCACAAGACCTTTAGAGGACCATCCGAGGGTATTTTAGCCTGATTTTTGGTCAGTATCTAGTTTAATATGTTAGCTACATTCATCATGAAAACCATTTTTGGATTTGACCATTAAAAACATAGGTTTCTGATCCTACAAAAATATGTGATGGAGAGCTCTGTCAGTCACTGATTCACAACAGTGACTTTTGAAAGAATTTTGACCTACCAAGGCTTCCTATTTGTGGCTCTTTTTTGGTGGACAATAAGATAAATATGTTATCTACTAGTTGTATGTTTTGACCTAAGCTCGGTTCTCATTCTAACCTAGATTTTTATGTCTGCAATACAGAGTGGTCAGAATCTGACATTCTTTTGTAAAAATATTGTATCTGGAGTTCTACCCAACGAAATCACTTCAAACTAATATTGTATGAAAGAGATCTTAAAAATCTAGGTCTAAACATAAAAATCACATTTAGATCATTTTTCTACAATTAGTTATGGTAGTTTAAAATTTATGGCAGAAAGTTAGAATATATAGAAAATCAGGCCATTTAGGGATTGATTGTTTTAGCTTAAAATATGTTTAGATTTTGTGTATTTTCTTTGCATGCATGTAATGTACACATATATATTAAAGTTCCAGAACCTATACAAGCCATTAAACTCAAGAATAGACACATGCAATCATGTCCAAAAACCATTTAAACATGAACAGTCCCTATTTTGGCCCTACAACGTCTTTTTGATAAATTTTTGTTTTCTTATTCTTAGAGGTGTTTATAGAGATGGGTTGAGGGGTATTTTGTAGGAGAATGACAGAGAATTTTAAGGAGTTTACTTACTTGTTTTAGGACCTAATGAATGAAGAATGGCCTAGGAACTTAGCTTTATGCTCCTTGGTCTCCAAAGACGTTCCATTCTTGGACCCTCCTTCTTATTCTTCTTATTTCTTCTCTCAAACATGGATGAACACTCTAAGACTTTTGATATTCTAGAATCTCTCACTCTCTTGATTGAAATATGTAGTGAGGGAAGGGAATGTTTGGCCTTATATTTATAGCAAAAAAGGGTAGTGGAGTTCATGATGGTTGAAAGTTTTATTTTATTTTATTTTTTAAAACCCTTTTTATTTCCATTGGTTGCATGGCAAGGAGAAGGCAAATGTGATTGACATTTTCAGATCATGGGGAAGAGGGATTTTGGCTGGGCATGTTTGGGAGGCTTAAAAATTTATTTTGCATTAATTTGGAATTTAATCTAGGTTTTGGTGTTAAACTGTGCAAGAAAATGCCTAAAACAATTAATTTGGTGTATCTTTTGGTGTCTTATCCTACTAAAATATATTATTTTAGTATTTTTATAATTAATTTAGTATTTTCATGAATTATTATAATTTTTATAGCAATTAATTAAATAAGTGTAGGCTTTTAAGTCAAATTAAGCTAGTTTGACAAGAATTGACTTTTTGACTTATTTATTATTTAGGAACTTTAAATAATGATTTGTTTACTTTTTTTACCTATATTATTATATTATTATGCATATTACTTGTTTAAAAAGTCTTGAGTCATAATAATACTTAATTTGTACAATTTTTTTCTTATTTTTAAGCTTAAAAAGGCAAAAAGTGAATTTTTGTGCACTAATCCCAATGTAGCCAGCCATGCAAGGGAATTTTTGTTATTTTAATTATTATTTTTTCTTTTGTTATTTAATTATATCTAAATATCTTATTTAGGGTGTCCATGTGTCAACATTTAAGTTTTTAAGACTTTTTGCTGTACTATGGGCAAAATGGTTATTTTACCATAATTATGAGAATTTTTTATTTTTTATTTTATATTTTGTGTTATTTACTTAATTTAGGATGTTAGGAGTCTTTTTTGAGTATTAGGACTTTGCCTCTAAGCATTTGGTCTCTATAGGATTTCCAAGTCAGATTAAGTTTTTCGGGTTGAGTTAGGGTTTTCATCCTTCTAGCGACCTAAGATCTCATCGGCTAACCGTCGCTAATTTCTGTAATCTAAAATCAGTTATTTTTATGTATATTTATTCATGAGTTAGTGTCTGTTGTAGAAAATAGATGAGAATTACCTTGGAGGCTTTCGTGTAGATAGAGAGAATTGAGGGACTTGCGTGTAACTTGTTAGGACTAAGATTATTGATGACTTCTAGAGTGATTGTGTGAAAATTTTATTGTGTTTTCGTAATAGGTGTGTAGCTTAGCATGGATTTACCAATTGTAGGGTGTCTTGAGCTAAAAGTATAATTATCTAAAAGTTCGGGATTAAACGTGCAATTATTGAAAATTATGAAATATCAAGCCTTTGCGTATATTTTCTTCTTAATTATTGAGTTGGTGCTTAGCTTTCCTATTCCTTGGACTTAGAGCCTTGTTATTTGTGAACGTCTTCATATTGGGTCATTACCTTAAATTTTGTTATTGTTTTGAACCAAACTATAATTTTCTTTTCTCTTATGGGGTTCTAGGGTTTTTGGTTTTGAGATTCGATTCTAGGCTAAATCCTTTGAGACTCTTAATCTTGATTTAACCCTAATATAAAAACCTAGTTTTGATTGATTTAACGTTCTTAATCTAAAGGTTTAGAAATCGGGTCATCACAAATTACTCCAAATATTCCGTTCAACACACACAAAGTATACTGGTATAGAGAGTTGGAACAATAGACAACGCTATTATCTGTTCCTTGTAGCCAAGACAAACCTATTAAAACTCTGTACCATAGTCGTACCGATGATATATCCATTTCCATTTAAACTGTGAATATAAAATTTATATTCTGCAAGAACCTAAAATCTGATTTTCTGTGTGCAAGACGTACTCCACACACCATATTAAATACTATACATAATATTGGACATCCATGCATAACATTAAAGAAATGATATACATATATTGCACATAAATATTCTCATAAAATAAAAAAATTAAATAAAATTAAATATTAAAAACATGATTTTCAGTATACTAATCCTAACAGATTTATGATCTCACATGCATCCAGATGTTCATCTACTGATATAGAGAGCTTCATGAGCTCTTCATTTAAAGTTGCCCGCTTGGATGCAAGATCATGTGAGTATCTCATTTTTTTGCCGATCGAACTTCTCATTAATTGAGCCAATTAACTCTCCAATTTTATCAGCAAAATAAGTTAACCCTTCAAACCACTTCCTCAGATGCTCTCGATCTTTTCTTGTTCACCTTTTTGGCAGAATTCTCCTTTGGCTTATCACTTACACCTTCAATAGTCTCCATTGCATCCACTACTTCAAAGTTCATAGTAGGCATGTAACAATCCGAAAATGTAGAATCTACCATATTATTCGAGGCCTCATTTGGACCTTCAGCAAATTTCCCAGATGCTCTATCTTTTCCAAAGATTTGCATCCATGAATCATAGTAGGGGAATGACTTGTTTCGTAGACCATTTGCGTCAAGTTCTTGCTACAACGAACAAAAAATAAAATTACTTCTACAATTATTTGTATAATGATCATATGGCAAATGTTAGACTATATATTCATATAACAATTTACCTTCACAAATGCATCCCAGACACTTTCAACATCTACTATCTTTTCAGTTTTATTCCAACTAAAGCCGCTATAGGACAACATTGATGAAACACAGTTGTAGTGGTGCTTCTATAATTTTAACTTGGACTCAATATGGGGTGAACTTCTAAGATCAGTACTCGGTAGCGATTCTAAGATTTTAGTCTCCAATTTGGACAGATACCCAACTTTGAATGCATTATTCACCTTCCAACCTTCTTTAACAATGCATAGCAATGCTAAAATCAATGCATCCTCTTCGCACTTTGTCCATAAGCATCTTGCTTTAGAATTGTACATCTTTTAATTCTTTTTTGTCCCAGTATTTGAAACTTAGCTATCCATTCCTATGAACATTTTATTTGTCAAATTTTATCACATTATTGCAACAATCAACAATATTACATAATGCTCAAAGTAATACAGGCAAAACATGCATGACAATAATATGGACTTTCAATAATAACGATGATAACGATAATGATAGCGATAATCAAAATGATGGTAACGATAATTAGAGAAAAACCTTCGTGTAGCCGCCATCTACTAAGTAGTAATAACCTGTGTTCCACTACACCATAATTAAAGAAAAACATTTGTAAGACATTGTACACAAAGGAAGTATCTCAAAACTTTATCCATTGAGACCCCCAATCCATTAGGTTGGGTGACTGCATCTCTAAGGATTCTAGAATCAGCTGCCGAGCCCTCCCACCCAGCCAACACCTAAATGAACTTCATGTCTTGGGAGCAATTGTTGGAGGCAAACTGCAAATATCATTCATTTGTAAATGATTTTTTGAAAAAATAAAATTGGACGGGTAATCGTTGAAACAGGCTCTAGATAAAAACTTTTTGATGTCGAACGATCAAAACAAAACCCATGCCACTATAGTTAATTCGGATGAATACCTTTTGGTCGATTCTCCAACTACGAACTTTGATTTTTGAGTTAAAGCTCCGATTAGACCTTCTACTATATTCCTAATGCGATTCCCGAACGTAGTGTGGGCTACGATCCTTCAAGAACTGGTACTGGCATAACTTGAACAACCTTAGTCTTGAAAGACAACTTATGAATTTGGTTCAGCCTATCCGCATATTTATAGGGCTACAGTAGAGACATGTGGAGTAATTATGACTAAAACTTCCAATTGAACACAAAGACCCATCCAGCGGTTTTCACAATTAAGTAAACCTCACAGCGGTATCTATAATTATGAAAATCTTGTAGCGGTTTCTGTAATTTTTATAAAATACTAAATTACAGTTCACACCACTAAAGAACTGTAATTGCACTCTAAGACATAATCTCAAAACCTTCTTGCATTCAGCTCCTGTTATTAAATGCTTAACATTTCTCCCCATATTAAGATTTCCGATACTCGCTAATTAAATTTAATTATTGACAATTTAGTTTAATCGGTATCTTAAAATTTCTTAAGCCCTTCTGCTTAATTTATTTGACTGCCGGATAATCAAATCCACCTGCAGGGTTTGGTCTGGTTAAAATTTATAAGCTTTTTTAAGAGGGTATCGTCAATCCCAATCATTTGAGACGTGGATTCCGTCAATAATTAATATTCACCATATAAATAATACCACTATTCAATTCACCGGGAATATAGATCCATATAAAATCGGACCC
>JAULJZ010134157.1:0-10819 GCA_032270985.1 Heliamphora pulchella | reverse complement strand
CCCCAAGAAATAAGAAACTTGGTAAAAAGGGGCAACAAGGATGAAAAATAACCTTTTCCCAAACATCCGACCCAAAATGGGTGAAAAACAGTTAAGAAATTTTGATATACCCTCACTATTTTGATCATAACTTTTTCTACAAAAAGAATTTTAAGGTGAGAGAGGTGCTATTGGAAAGCAAACTTCTGGTTCTTCAATTTGAGTACAAGAATGACTCAATTTTGAGTTCGAACATGGGAGATATCGTCAAAACAAAACGGCCCTGCGTAGCCATTCTGCTCGAGTGGACGTCAGGCGCTTGAGCGAGCTACCACCAGAGAAAAACCCAGATTTCCTATTCTTGAGTGTTCTAAGCCCCAAACCTCTTAAACACTCACAAACCACCATCCCAACCACAAATCTAAGCCTCCAAACACCATCTCAACACCCTCGAACGTGCCCAAACCCGAAGCTACCACAAAACCTCGAAAGGAAAACTCAAAACCCGATTCCATCCACTGAAATCGCCAAAAAATGGTTTTTAACCCCAAAACCCAACTTTTAAATAAAATTAGATCTATAGCAATCTAACCGTTAAAAACACACACGATTACACATAGCACCCTTATAAGACATGAGAGTTTAGGAGCCTAGCTCGGTGAGTCAAAAACTCGACGTCACGAATCACGTGCAAAATCAAGTTTCGCCGGAATGAATGCGTAGCCCACCGTGCCAATAGCAAGGATCCACTGTCTGATCGTCGAATATCGATCGCTGGGCCCCCGAGAAGTTAGAGAGAAGGCAGAGAGAAAATGGAGAAAACTTAGTGGAGGAGTTTTGAAAATATCTTTTGAAAATATTCAAGTCCAAATATTTATAGGCCTCCAAAATATCTTTTTTAAAATTTTTTTCAAAATTCGTATCGCAACACCCCACGGCCCCGAGAACCAATCTCGCATGCATATTGTCACTCCCTAAAACTCAGGGTCACGTGAAAATTCACCAAACACCAATTTTTATGAAAATACAGATTTTTATATATTCAACCGCCTGTTGAAAACAATAGAATATCCAACAAAAGATATCTCTCATAAACAAACGCATACAGATCCAACATGCATATAGTATATCGCCAAATGGCGAACAAAATCTGCCTTCAGGAACAGTCAAATCAAAAAGAAAAACTATAATAGTCTTCCGCCACCACAGGTACCGTCAGAGCTACTCATGATCATCATCCACATCATCTCCTGAAAAAGATTTTGTATAGAAAATCCCACCTGTGAGCCGAAGACCAATAGAAACAGACGATAAAGATGTAAAGCAAGAAATATGCAATCATATAGAGTGGGAGCGAACTCAACCACAGAACCCAAAAAGGTTTTATGTCATAAAACCCCATGTTTTCCAAAAACATCCAAAACAGTTTTCCCTTCACAACTAAGTATTTAAACAATGCAAAACACATTTTACAGTTGAAGGAAAACAGTAACCAAAATATCATTCCCTCACGGAATGCACCATCGTGGAAAAAGAAGAAGAAGTATAATCTTATGTACCGACTCCTTCACACGACAGAGGTAACAACGATAGACCCCTATCCAGTATCTAATCCCCATATATCATGGAACTGGTTAGATACACACAAGTTCTATACGGAGCACCATAACGTAAAGCTTAATTTACGGGCTACAACCCGAGGGAACTAAGCACCCAACTGCCTCAATTTACGGGGACTAACCCGAAAGACTTGAGTACCTATGCTGCGCAAGTTTTCGGACTTACACCGAGGGTAACTCGTGCCAAATACACGTCATCCTAGTACATCAAGATAAACTTCTAAAAATTGAAATGTAGCATCAACCACAAAACCTTTTCACAAATATACATTATACATGTATTTGGTTCCATCCATCAACATGGAGATCACAAAAACATTTTGAAAATGTTTTCCCCTGTTTTCAACAAAACGTTTCAAAACCTGAGACTCAACCCCGAAGGTGAGCTCCAAACCTCCAAAACACCAAGCGTTGAGATTTTTCACAAAACCATCATTTTCCACTGTTTTCAAGAAAACCCTTTGAAAACCATACTATCACGTGTCATATAGTACTATAAGCTAAGAAAAGCGAACAACATGCTTTTTATTAGAAAAATAAGACATAAACAAAAAATATGACATTTGATGCATTTTCTACACGAAAAACACGTTTAATCATATATAACACCCTCATAACAGTAGTAGGTCTAGAATCCTACCTCGTTGGGTCAAAACCCAATGTCTCAAAAATTGAACCTCGTCGGAACGAGATTCAAACCGGATGACCGCGAAGTTAACAGTGTAGATAGCAAGGATCCACAAGTTGATCGTCAAAAACTAGGCTCGGGCAGGTCAAATATGTAGAGAGAGGGCAGAGAGAATGGAAGAAACAAACATTTTTCCAAATGTTCCAGGGGCTAGAATACTTACCAAAAAGGCAGTTCAATCGACTGAAGAGGTCACTTCAGTTGACTGAAGCTCCTCAAAAAATGCACCACCGCCCAGTTTAGTCGACCGAATCCCTTGGTTCAGTCGACCGAACTCAAAAAAACTACTTCAGTATGCCGAACATAGCAGCCCAGTCAACCGAACCCCAGGGTTTGAGCCTACTGGTTTTTGGTCTTGGTTTTACATTCTAAGGCCAACCAAACAAGCCTAAACAAGGTCCGAGAAAGCATAAAACACATCTACATGCTGTTCTACAACTTCAAAACATAAACCATGCATCGATGATAGACATTACATGAAGGAAACACATCAACATTTATATTTATCAAAAATAAAGCGGTGCATAGTCTCACAACTCTCTCCCCTTAAGGAATTTTGCCCTCGAAATTCACTACAAGGTCACGAGGTAAACAGGTCTGGGTATCTAGCACGCATCCCAGACTCAAGCTCCCAAGTCGCTTCCTCAACACCATGATGAAGCCGCTGAACCTTGACATACGCAATCATTCTCCTCCACAACACCTGTTCCTTTGTATTTAGGATCTGCACAAGACGCTCCTCATACTTCACATTCTCATAAACTCGCAAGTCAGTCCAATCTAATACATGAGACGGATCCAGCTCAGACCTCCGAAGCATAGAAACGTGAAAGACGTTGTGCACAGATACTAACTGAGGTGGCAAGGCTATGCGGTATGCTACCACCCCAATCCTCTCCATGATCTCGAAGGGTCCAATAAAATGTGGTGATAGCATCCCGCGACGGCCAAACCTCATCAACCCTCTGCGTGGAGAGACCTTCAAAAACACGTGATCCCCTACTGCAAACTCTAATGGTCTCCTCCTCTGATCCGCATAACTCTTCTGGCGGCTCTTAACTGTCACCAAGACATTGACGAATCACGGCGATCTGCTCCGTCGTCTCTCGTACTAAGTCGGGTCCCAAAATAGCAGTCTCTCCCACCTTTGTCCAATAAACAGGCGACCTATACGATCTACCACACAGAGACTCATACAGTGCCATTCTAATACTGGATTGGTAACTATTGTTGTATGCAAACTCTGCCAGTGATAGATGATCCTCCCAAGAACCCCGAAAGTCAAGCACGCAAGCTCTCAGCATGTCCTCTAAAATCTGGATGGTCCTCTCAGACTGACCGTCGGTTTGAGGATGAAAAGCTATACTAAAAGTCAAGCTCGTCCCCAAAGCCACCTGAAGACTCTGCCAAAAATGCGATGTAAAGCGCGGGTCTCGATCAGAAACAATAGTCACAGATACTCCATGTAGTCAGATTATCTCATTAACATACAACCCACCCAATCTGTCCACAAAATCTCTCACTCGAATGGGGAAGAAGTGAGCAGACTTCGTCAACCTATCCACTATAACCCAAATAGCATCGTGTCCCTTTGGCGAGCGTGAAAGTCCTGATACAAAATCCATAGTGACATTCTCCCACTTCCACTCAGATACAGGCAACGGCTATAACAATCCTGCAGGTCTTTGGTGTCCCACCTTTACTTGCTGACAAGTAAAGCATTGAGAAACGAATCGAATCACATCCCTCTCCATTCCCGTCCACCATAACTGACGACGCAAGTCATGATACATCTTCATGCCTTCTGGATGCACTGCAAGTCGTGAATGATGAAACTCATGTAGCAGCTCAGCACGGCACAACTCTGGAACAAACAGACGCCCTGCCAACCTCAAACTTTGATCTGAATCCACCATCCATCCTGCTGTGTCCTTCTCGCCAGCAATGCAGTTTCGTATCACCTGAGCCTCTTGATCAGTCCGCTAAGCCTCAGGCACGCGTGCAACTAATTCAGGCTGTGAAGCTACAGAATATAAAGTCACACATCCCCTATCTCCCTGAGAGACAAATCAAACTCCCCAACAAGTCCGAGCATGTCCCATTCCCGTAGAGCTACAGAAGCTAACAAGCCATGAGATCTCCTGCTGAGTGCGTCAGCTACGACATTTACCTTGCCCGGATGGAACTGTAAATCAAAGTCGTAGTCTCCCAACAACTCCATCCATCGTCGCTGGCGAAGATTCAGGTCTTTTTGTGAAAACAAGTATTTTAAGCTCTTGTGATCAGAGAAAACCTCGAAATGCTCACCATATGGATAATGCCGCCATGTCTTCAAAGCGAAGACCATGGCTGCCAACTCCAAATCATGAGTCGGGTAATTCCTCTCGTGTGTCTTCAGGTGTCGCGAGCCATAGGCTACAACCTTACCTCCCCGCATGAACACATAGCCCAAATCGTCAAGTGACACATCACAATACACTGTGTACCCCAGACCTTGCTCTGGAATAATCAACACTGGCGCACTGGTTAATCTCCTCTTTAGCTCCTGAAAAGCTGACTCACAAGAGTCACTCCACACAAAACTGACTCCCTTCTGCATCAGACGCGTCATCGGTGCTACAAGCCTAGAGAAGTCCTTCATGAACCGCCGATAATAACCCGCTAGACCCAGAAAAATGCAAATCTCAAAAATGTTCTTCGGCTGCGACCAACCTGTTACAGCATCAGTCCTTGTTGAGTCCATTGATACCCCATCCTTCGATACCACGTGTCCAAGGAATCTCACCTCTGTCATCCAGAACTCACACTTCTCGAACTTCGCATACAAGCGATGTTCTCTCAGAAGCTGCAAGACGACGTGAAGATGCTCCTCATGCATCTCCCTCATGGGCCAATAAACCAGAATATCGTCCACGAACATGACCACAAAACTGTCCAGGTAGGAGTGGAAGATACGGTTCATCAGACCCATAATTGTAGCAGGGGCGTTCGTCAGACCAAATGGCATAACTAGAAAGTCATAGTGACCATAGCGAGTCTGAAAGGCAGTCTTCGCTATGTCCTCGTCCCTAATTCGCAGCTGATGATACCCTAATCTCAAGTCAATCTTCGAAAAGCAGCGCGATCCCCTCAACTGATTAAACAGGTCATCAATCCTAGGCATAGGATATTTGTTCTTCACTGTCACTTGGTTCAGCTTTCTGTAGTCTATACATAGTCTCAACGACCCATCCTTCTTCTTCACGAACAAAGCTAGTGCTTCCCATGGCGACGTACTCGACCGTGCAAACCCTTTGTCTAGCAACTCCTGCAACTGCACCTTGAGTTCTCTCAACTCAACTGGTGAAAAGCGATAAGATGGCATAGAGATAGGAGCAGTTCCTGGAACAAGATCAATGGAGAACTCCACATCACGGCTCGGTGGCAACTCAAACAGATTGTCAGGAAAGACGTCCGGATAGTCACACACCACAAGGGGTAACGAACCTCATCTGGCACATCCAGTATGAGAGTAGAAAAGAGAGAACCCAAGTTCCCTCGAACTCACGCGGCACCTGATACAGACACCAAACCCTCATCTCGGTTACCCATAAAGTAGAAGCAGTCACCATCCGTGTGTAGATCGACACTCTCCATTGCTCACAATCTATATAGGCATGGTAAGTAGTCAGTCAGTCCATCCCTAGGATGATATCAAACGTGGTCATGTCTAGAATGATAAAATCAAACTCTAAACAACGACCGGCGACCTCCAGTACATAGGATCTACAAACAAGGCTCAGCGTCACACTCCCACTAACTGGAGTCTCCACACACAAGGTACTACCCAACCAGTCCATTTCCAACCCCAATGTAGACACAAATGCAGAGGATATAAATGAATATGATGCTCTTGTGTCTATAAGAACACTGACCCATGATCTAAAGACTAGAAGAGTACCTCTGATCATGGATGGAGTAATTACTGCATCAGACGTAACTGGTGCTTTGTAAGCACTGTGATCAGCAAGAACATGAGCCCTGGCCTATGGCAGTCTGGTCTGCCCACCATAACCCTGAGTCGATGGTTGCCTCACTGACTGAGCTGAAGCACCTCCTTTCTCAAACCTAGACGTTTGGGCCCTAGGCTGTTGCGGAGCCTGGCGTCTCTGTACATATGAAGCAGCTAGCACTCCTGTCGCACCCTGGATATTCCCCTCTCTGGGATAGTATCTATGCAAGTACCTAGACTGATCACACCTAAAATAAATAGGTGGGTCTCTCGCCTGTGACTGGACGGGCACAGAACTCTAAGCCTGGCCCTTCTGCGGGCACTCAACTGAACGATGTCCCGGCTTTCCACAGCGATAACAGATCAATCCTCTCTACTTTGGCCTTCCTATCGAGGCCACTGAAAGTGTAAGTGCAGACGACTGCGGCTGATATGATCTAGCAAAATGAGAACTAGGTCCAGACGACCTCTGGCACTTGTTCCTACGCCCTTGAGACTGTGTATCTCCACTACCCTGCTGGTTTTTACCCTCCCTGATCCTGCGGCTATCTGCCAATGAGTTCACTACTTGGATAGCAGCTTCCACCAGCTTGATGTACACCTCCACATCCAGAGCTGCAACCCTATCCTTGATAGCAGGTCGAAGTCTCCTCTTAAACCTCTGAGTACGCAACTCCTTTGTCGATACCATCTCTGGTGCAAATCGTGACAGATTCGCGAACTTAGCCTCATACTGGACCACAGACAGATTCCCCTGAACCAGGGAGATGAACTCCTCTCGGTAAGTATCTCTCGAAGATCTTGGGAAATACTTCTGCAAGAAGACTCTCGTGAAAGCAGCCCACGTCTCATCCATAGTGGTCTTGGCGAACTTCCACCACTTTCTAGCATGTTCCCGCAGTTGGAATGCTGCCAACTTTACGCGTAGAGCATCCTCCTCGATATCCAGAGTATCAAAGATCATCGTGGTCACTTTTAACCACTTAGTATCCATCTTTGGGTCTGGCTCCCCAGAAAAGGTCAGAGGATCCAACCGGCGAAACTCCCACATGGCCACAGAAACCCTTAGCTCAGGAACCCGTACACTAGCCCTTGTCGCTTCTGCCATAGCTCGCATGGTGGCAAGCATCTCTTGGACAACGTCAGCACCGCCCACTTGTTCCTGTGGGGCATGAACGTCTCCCTCCTCTTAAACCTGAATATAAGCACGACCTCAGCCACGACCTCGTCCCTACAATCCCCGCGTGGACATAATTCTATATAAAGTAAAATAACAGGATAAGCTTTCATATAGCATGTTACTACGTAACATAAACACATAATCATGCTAGCACATAGCCATGTAAGAATAGGCAAACACTTCTCACACACCGAGGAGAACTAATAAGACAGACGTGTCAATTTAGATAACGTATTCAGATTCCTTGCTAGAATACATGTCGGCCAAATGCGCTTCTAACTTGGCTTCCAAATATGTTTAACCAAACGCCCGAAGGCAAGACTAGTCGATCTTGAGATTCAACCTCCATACACACGTATACACAACGATCATGCTCAGAAAGCTATTAACATGTTATAAACCAAAGTTTAAACACATGCAAGCAAGCATATACAATCAATCTCACCAGGTGATAAACCCTCTTTCCATGACTCTTAGGTATTCGAACCTAGAACTCTGATACCAAGTTATCATGCCCCAAAACCTAAGGTCACGTGAAAATCCACCAAACACCAGTTTTTATGAAAATATAGGTTTTCATATATTCAACCGCTTGTTGAAAATAATAGAATACCCAATAAAAGATATCTCTCATAAACAAAGGCATACAGATCCAACATGTAAATAGTATATCTCCTTATGGCGTACAAAACCTGTCTTCAGGAACAGGTAAACCAAAAAGTAAAACTATAACAGTCTTCCGCCACCATGGGCACCATCAGAGCTACCCATGATCATCATCCACATCATCACCTGAAAAAGGTTTTGTACAAAAAATCCCACCCGTGAGCCGAAGCCCAATAGAAACAGACAATAAAGCTGTAAAGTAGGAAATATGTAATCATATAGAGTGGGAGCGAACTCAACCACAGAACCCAAAAAGCTTTTACGTCATAAAACCCTACGTTTCCCACAAATTTCCAAAACAGTTTTTCCTTCACAACTAAGCATTTATACAATGCAAAACACATTTTACAGTTGAAGAAAAACAGTAACCAAAATATCGTTCCCTCACGGAATGTACCATCGTGGAAAAAGAAGAAGTATATTCCTATGTACCGACTCCATCACATGACAGAGGTAACAATGATAGACCCTAGTCAAGTATCTAATCTCCATACATCATGAGACCGGTTAGATACACACAAGTTCTATACTGAGCACCACAACGTAAAATTTAATTTACGGGCTACAACCCGAGGGAACTAAGCACCCAGCCGCCTAAATTTACGGGGACTAACCCGAAGGACTTGAGTACCTATGTTGCGCATGTTTTTGTACTTACATCAAGGGCAACTTGTGCCAAATACACGTCATCCCAGTACATCAAGATAAACTTCTAAAAATCGAACTGTAGCATCAACCACAAAACCTTTTCACAAATATTTATTATACATGTATTTGGATCCATCCATCAACCTGGAGATCAACAAACCATTTTCAAAATGTTTTTCTCTGTTTTCAACAAAATGTTTCAAAACCTGAGACTCAACCCCGAAGGTGAGCTCCAAACCTCTAAAACACCAAGCGTTGAGATTTTTCACAAAATGACCATTTTCCACCATTTTTAAGAAAACCCTTTGAAAACCATATTACCACATGTCATATAGTACTATAAGCCAAGAAAAGCGAACAACATACTTTCTATCATAAAAAAGGCTTAAACATAAAATATGACATTTGATGCATTTTATACCTGGTGAAAACACATATAATTACATATAACACCCTCATAACAGCAGTAGGTCTAGAATCCTACCTCGTTGGGTCCAAACCCGACGCCTCAAAAATCAGACCTTGTCGGAACGAGAATCAGACCGGATGAGCGCGAAGCTAACAACGTAGTTAGCTAGGATCCACAAGCCGATCGTCAAAAACTAGGCTCGGGCAGGTCAAATATGTAGAGAGAGGGTAGAGAAAATAGAAGAAACAAACATTTTTCCAAACGTTCCAGGGGATGGAATACTTATAAGCTCGCCAAAAAGGCAGTTCAGTTGACTGAAAAGGTCACTTCAGTCGATTGAAGTTCCTCAAAAAATGCACCACCGCCTAGTTCAGTCGACCGAACCCCCTGGCTCAGTCGATCGAACTCAAAAAAATTGGTTCAGTCGACCAAACATAGCAGCCCAGTCGACCGAACCCCAAGGTTTGAGCCTACTGGTTTTTGGTCTCGGTTTTGCATTCTAAGGCCAACCAAATAAGCCTAAATAAGGTCTGAGAAAGCGTAACACACATCTACATGCTGTTCTACAACTCCAAAACATAAATCATGCATCGATGATATACATAACATGAAGGAAACACGTCAACATTTATATATATCAAAAATAAAGTGATGCAGGGTCTCACATATATCTAACCCCAATCATGCATCAAAACACGTAAAAACATGCTATCACATAAACACAAAATGCGCGTCAAAAAATGCCAAAAAATAAAACGGGTTAGGGTCTCTCACTGTTGATCTCCATGGTAGATGGATTGGATCTCCTTTTCATATATATGTTGTATGGCTTAGAAACTCATGTTTTTACATGTTTTGTTTGATCTCCATGTTAATGGATGGATCTATATGTTTGTTTGATCTCCATGTTGATGGATGGATCTTTTGATAAATGTGAAAATATTTTCGTTTTATAAAATAATTCTCTAGATGTACCGGCATAGCGGGTATTTGGCACGAGTTACCCTCGGTGTAAGTCCGAAAATATGCGTAGAGTAGGTGCTTTGTACCTTCGTGCTAGTCCTCGTAAATTAAGCGGTTGGGTGCTTTGTACCCTCGGGTTTCGGGCCCGTAAATTAAGCTTTTACGTTGTGGTGGCTTCGTATAAAACTTGCATTTACGTAACCGGTCCTACGATGTGTAAGGATTGGGTAAAGGGGCAGGAGTCTATAGTTGTTACATATGTCCCTTTGTGACGGAGTTGGTATATAGGATTCATTTTATCTTTTTCTCATCGGTCGTATGGCCTGAGTGGAGCATACTATTTTACCGGTTTATTTCCTCGGCTATGTGTGTGTTCCGAGTGAAAAAAATATATTTTCTCTTTCCTCGGTTGTGTGATTCGAGTGGAAAGTAATGTTTTGATTACAGTTTTCTTTAACTGTTATTTGCATTAGTTATAATGCCTGGTTTTACTTGTGATTGAGTTTGCTCCTACCATGTGATTGCATATCTTGCTTTATAGCTTATATAGTCTGTTCCTATTGGGTTTCGGCTCACGATTTGAGATTTTGCTATAAAACCATTTTCAGGTTTGGAGGTTGATGATCACGAGGAGTTGATCTAGTGGTGCCTATGATGGTGGAAGACTTTACTAGTT
>JAULJZ010134146.1:0-10820 GCA_032270985.1 Heliamphora pulchella | reverse complement strand
GATATTAATGGTAGCAGATCAAGACCTACTAAAGGCTATTTGGCACTTTGTCTAAAACCAAAACTCTCCCGTGCAATACTGTCTTGCACTTGAAGAGAAACAAATTGAATTGAACAAGGTGCGTTAACAAAAAGAATAGAGCGCACAATGACACAGAGAAAATGGGTGACAATACTCGAAACCAGAACATCCTCAAACCAGAGCTATGATAGTATGTGAGATCAAGAAACACTCCAAAAGCTTAAGCATACTACATGCATATCAAGCTAGGGAATCCAATAGGCTAGCGCCAAGGCCCAATTCTTTGGGGAGAAATGGAGGAGTCCATCTGTGCAACAATTGGGCCCAATTTACATTGTTTGGGACTAATAGATACCAAAAAGTTGAAGCCAGTAATTGGTGAGCCAATTCAACGGTTCACCAAAAAGCACCAAGAATCTTCTTAATTTTAATTTCCATGCCACATCCAATGAACAAGCTGGGTTTCATGAAGCGTTCATTTATAGATTATTGGCCACATGCTCTAATACCAAGTTAGATCACCAATTGTCGTAACAATTTGAACTTGTAAGAAATCGACCTAACGAGTATACCAAGTTAATACTCCCTCTAATGCGCGATCTCATCTTGCACTGGGAGACAACAATCTTGAAGAAAGAGCACGAGCATTGACAAAACATATGCATAATGATAGACAAAACGAGAGTGAGAAGATTTAATTGTCCGACCATCAATTGGCTGTTCCCAAAAGCTTGAAACTATTAGCAAATGAAACCAACAATACTATGTTAGAATTTTGGAGACATCCAATCCAAAACCAATTGGCAAATGATGAACAAAATAAATGAAACAAACCATGGGCAAGGACCTAACTAATAAGACCAAGGTCCAACTCCAATATTATTTTAGACCACCAAATTGTCCTAAAAGCTTAAACTACTAAGAAATGAACATGACAATGTATATAATGCAAACAACTACCATCAAACAACTTGGAAGTCCAACATTCAATAACATTTAGCATGGCATACTTTGCAGTGTACTAACAGCTGATAACATTCCTAGTTAACATTATCAAGCAGGCCTACCTATGCATGTTCCATAAAATTCGATATGCAGCACCAAGGGACTCATACTTAGGTTTTTCTCTTTGCACAAGTTTTAGCATTTTCTTTTCTCATTTTCAAGTATGTGAAAAAAGGACAATACTATGATCCTGGCTTCAAGTTGCTATGCCACTATTTCTATAGTTGTTAACAGTAGCAATGTGGTGCTAAAAAACTAAAAACTGATGCTCGTTTTCAGTAGTAGGAGAACTTGCCCTCCTAGCCTTGCGCCAGGAGTCCAATTGGCACGGTTCCTTTTTTGATGAAGAATTCTACAGGGGCCCTTTTAGAGGTTTTCTGAACTCGGGCACTGAATAAGCTGACTACCTAGAAATCCCGACAAAAGAACCATGCATCCCTTGATCTCTTGGTGGCACCACAGTTGTTCGACTTCAGTTGGGCAATGGCAAAAGGCAATAATTTTCAGGAAATGTGATGGTTTTCATAATGATGGCAGCCAGACAGAAATGGTAGGGAAAATATGAGAATATTGGACACTTCAGATCATATTCTAACCAGTTCAGTTCATAAATTTCAGACAATCCGTGTTTTCCAGTTTCTCAATCATATGCATCACATTCATGCTTTCACCCTTCAAAATCAAAAGAGCGGGAGAGAGAGAGAGAGAGATTTTTCAACTATGAACCCAGCATTTACAATGCTTTAAAGGCAAACTTTGATGTGAGAAGCATAATATGTATTATAATACATACACTGCGCAGAATTAAATTAAAAAAATGGTCAAAGGGGTATGGAGTTCCCTGTTTTTCCTTGGGGAAACCTTAGAATTATCGATAATAGTCTATACCCAGCATGTCATGCCTTTCGAAATTAACTAAAAAATAATAATTTTTTCAGCTATGCAAGATGACAAGATTTTACCTTTAGGGCTGCACGTTTGAAAGCTGAAGCATGAAGGTATGACTTGACTAACTTATAGATCAATATATCTAAAGGAATAGGATGATTTTCACTCCGCAACCATGGGTGAGCTGCAATCCCAACAGAAGCAAGAAATGAGATAATGACTGCTCCAAAAGCATTCATATTGCTTGAATAGCATACTGGAAACTATTTCATGGCAAGAAATCAATAACTAGAACTCAAAACTTACTCAGAGCTTGAGCAGCAGTCATCCTTTTCCTGTAATCCTTGTTCAATAGCCTTTTCACAAAATCTTTTGCTTCTGCTGACACGGAAGGCCAAGGTAAATCCTCGAAGTTAGGATCAGCTCTTAGTACTGCACGAAAAATTCCTGATTCTGTTCTCGCCCAGAAAGGTCTGCTTCCACATAACAAGATATAAGTGATAACACCAATACTCCATATATCAGCTTCAAGACTATAAGATCTATGAAGGACTTCTGGTGCCACATAATATGCACTTCCCACAATATCATTCAGTCTTTCATCTGCACAAACATTCAAAACACACAAGCATGTTATGAATTTAATGCTCAATAAAGTGATATTGACTATTCTTATAGAATCATGTATTGCTATTAGTGTTTTCTAGTGTATTTATCAATGAACCCTAAGCAAATTTATATTATAAACCACCTAAGAAGCAGGGATATGGGCACGAGACACGGATGTGACACAACACAAGCATGTTGACACGATATTTTCAGAAGTAAAAATAAAATAAGACATGACATAATATAGATACATTGATAAATACTATCTTTTTATATTTATTGATGAAAATAATAAATATTTATTTTTTCAACCCAAATATAATCTTATTTTATTATATCAAAATAGTAAGAAATCACTTTTCATTCTAGTATCCTATATGCTATAAAATTAAGTGTGAACAAAAAGACATAATATTTATTTTAATACTTTTTATAATCAAATTGGAACTTTTGAGGTTTAAAATTCCTCAAATTTTAAAAATATAAAGGCAGAATGATTAGGTGTCAATATTTATTGTTTTATTTTATCATTGGCTCGCAAGTTATTTTTTCAAGCTTATAGTGGGTTTCAAATGCATTTAAGTGATGGATGCGTGTGTCTCCCAAGTGTCTCAAGTGTATTAGATTCTAAAAATAATGAAAATAATTGAATGCATTTAGACAAGTTCCAGGAGTGACCAATGAGCGTCGTTTTTCACTACGTGTCCGACATGGCATGTCACCTATTTAGAAGTGTCTGTACTTCATAGAGTACATAGACTAGCACAATCCAAGTGAGCACTTCTCACAAATAACAAAAAATGTCAAAAGGAAAAAAAATAATAAAATAATAAATTTGATTAAAAAAAAGTGCAACAAAATACTTCTAGCATTTGTTTGGCACACGTGGGACAAGTACAATTAAATTAATTAAATACCGGCTTGGCAGCGTCAGACAGCAATACCATATATCCAGCCACAATACTCGTACAGTTAGCATTCTTTAACAAACCAAGCTACATGTCAGTGGATTAGGCTGGGCTCTTAAGAGGCTTTCCTGGGTTTTTTCATCTAATCAAATGAGCTAAGCATACCAAGATTCAGTTTATTTTATTCCTGAGACACTCTACTACTACCCCAATTTGTCCAATTAGGCTTGTGAATACTGGAAACACGCACACAAAACACTCATTTTATTGAGATTTCTGCTTAGGAATAGTTGATAAGCAAGCCAGTTACTGGTAAAGCACGCATATTTAGTTCAATTGTAAGCTCATTCAAGCACGCATGCTGGCTAAGCATGCCAGGTGTGATGTGAACAATATCAAACTTAACTTGATTATGCCTGTGGATTTTGGAGACAGCCTCATTCTATTATATAGCAGGAACGGATGGAACTACTGACAGAAAATAATCAAGAGGGAAAAGATGAGAAGTAATACAACATCAGTGAGGAATGGTAGGAACTCGTCAGCTTTTTGAAGTATATGGAGAGGTTTAAATTGCATCAACAGAGGTAGGTGAGTGAACTGACAGTGTGAACAAAATTAGAGTGATCTGCGTTTATTACCTGGTCTAATGAAGTCAGAAAGACCAAAATCAATAAGCTTCATATCAGCATCTTCACTTCTAGTGATGAAAAGGAAATTCTGTAATGCAAGCAATTAGAATATATGTTAATAATGAAGAAAATGGTTGATGAGGAATGATTATCAAATCCAACATTTTTTTTTCCAGAACGGGAACAAATACTTCATGTCCAATAGTGCAACAAAATATAAAGATGTCAAGTTCAAGAAGCAAAAACCTCAGGCTTTAAGTCACGGTGCACAACACCTTGCAGATGACAAAATGAAACGACACTTAAAATTTGCACGACAATAAGTTTGGCATCCTCTTCTGTGTATCTACCACCTCTATAACCAAGGAAAAGCAAGGAATAAATTCAAATTAGATAACCAAATCAAACCAAACCTTGAATCCCAATCAAACCGGATCCTCTATATGAATCCTTTTATACCATTCCACTTGGTTAATGGCTATATGTTTACTTAAGCTCAAACTAGATCTATTATGAATGAAATATGTGTACACACACACATACACACGCACACACGTATTTGATAAGTATCATGTTCCCTTTTACCTTGACAATATTCTGTCAAGTAGTTCTCCACCTTCACACAATCTGATAAGATAACCAAATAAAAGCTACATCAGACCTCAAAAAGAAAATCGAAGGACAAGAGTGCAAAAGTTGATATGAAGATATGTAAAGAAGTTTAAATGAGTACTTTTGACCACCAAATCACAATCTGTACTTAAGACATTTTTATCACCATGGTACCACTGTTATGAAATGAATGCATCGTAAGAACTAAGAAGTCAAAGAAAGCAAAAGCAAAATAATAAATTGCATGGTGTTTTATCCAACGACTTATTTCATTTAACTATCGTTCGTATTCAAAAGCATTATGTTTTAGGATAAAACAGAACAAAAGAAAGAATGTTTGATTATCAATACAGATACACTACAAACAGAACAAAAAGAAGATTTTTCTGTGACTACACTGGTACATTTTTTATGAATACGTTACATTATCAAAATGATAGAGACGAAAAAGGACATACTCCATGACAATGTACACATTGTTGGCATCCTCACATGCATCATAGAATCTGACCAGATGCTTATGCCCTGATAAAGCTTTCAATATTTTCACTTCTCTACGAACATCTTCAATTGATATTGCTGTCGTCATCTGCGAATAAACTTTGTTAAGATATATACTGCTCAATTAACAAATGATAAGTTAAACCAAACATCCAGGATAATGGACTCCTCAAATTTAATAAACCTTGATAAGACAAACCTTGTTAAGAATTAAGAATAACCCTCATTAAGATACTTACATTAAGAAACATTTACGGCTTAATTGACAGTCAGTGGTCTTATTACAAATAGTTAAATATTTAAACTACTTGTCATCGAAGAGTAACTGCACCAAACTTGATAACTTTCCTTTTAAAAACCAACCCTACATCCACAAGGAACTGACAAGATGATTTTGCACGAGTCAAGATCCCATGTGAACTCATTCTTTTAGTACTTTGCAAGTGTTTACATCCGCACCTCCACAATATAAAATCTTCCATAGTGTGTCACTCTATGCAACAAGCTTCCAACAATCCAAAGGACGTATAATAAGTTTGCGGCCACAATAACTGGTGAAACCAAGGTGCGGTTGTGGTCATGATGGGAGTGGTGTATACTGTAGAATGTAGAAGTGTAACCATCATTACATAGGATTCTGATAGCCAGAGTATTATTTTGGTTTCTTTTATGGAAGTACTCCATAAGATAGTATGGATATGCAGGATGTAATTAACAGTTCCTACATTATTGTTTCTGATGGTTTCCTTTTGTTCCCTAATGAATTTCATTCGAACTAAAAAATTGAGTAGAGAAAGTAATAATATTTGAAATATCTTGTGTGTCACTTGAAAGCATTGTTACTAACCACTCTTTTTAAGTGTCAATGTGGAATAATGATTCTGATCCTGTGAAATTATATCTGTCCTTATCTTTATAACTTGCTGCCATAGATGCAATAATGAGACTCAAAAGAAAGTTTACGCTCTGATAAAAGAATTTGAGCTTTGTAATTCCTGTTTGGATTATCTGTGAATGGAAGCTTAGATCTCATTAATAACACTGGATTTGCAAAACCTGAAGCAATTAGACTGAGTTAGGCATGACCAAAATTACAAATCGCTTTCTCTCACTCTGTTACTTTCCTTTGTAATCAAAAGCCGATAGATCTAAGATAGAAACTAACTATTATATCATTCTGAAAAGAATATGCAAAAGAAGTAAAGAGCAGGCACTCACAGGCTATAGCAGCCCAAAGTAACAATATTAAGCTCTTGGTTGCCACACATTTGAATCAACTTCCCAGCACAGTTGCAGAACAATAGTCATGACTAAATTTTATGATGTTATCAAGTATTATGTAGCTTATGAGGCTAATCTGTTAACAGACTGACCTGCCCCACTTTAAGGTGGGCCTGGTCCAACACAAACCGACTGGTAAGTTTAGTGAGTTAGTTAAGGCTTGTCTTGCGGGCCCGTCAATTTAATCGATCAAACCTGAACCCAATTTTGGATACCGAAAGCCTGACGATCAGCTCAAGAAACGCATGAGTCTGTCGGCATTGACTGCAGTCAAGGCTCAAGCTAATCGCCGACATTGTCACAACATGAGGTCAAGCCTGTCAATCCTAACCATCGAAAGCTAAGAGCAAGCTGACAACAGCTCCTGCTAAAGCAATTGTAGCACTTTCGACACCCATTTTATCCACCCCACTATCCTGCCACTAAACTAAGCATTTTTTGCAAAAAGAGTAGGTAGCGAGATGGATGACTAAAAACTAATGATCATTGCCTCTTATCAGTAAAGAAAAAAGCCCTAACTATGTTATTAGTAAAGCCTAAATGCCCTTATTAGTTCAGAAAATGAGTTTGGGTGTTCAAGCGCCGAGCAAGCACTCAACGAGCACGTATAAGTGCTCAAGCGTTGAGCAAGTTCATTGCTTACAGACCAAGGAAAAGCTCAAGCACTCTTCTAGAGCCTTCTAGCGCCATGAGGAAGGGCAATAGTGCCAAGCGAGAGCCTTGCTAGTGCTGCAATCTAAAAACCAAGGAAGAGGAAGGCGCTCAAGCTCCTAGCGAGCACCTAACCAGCACTTGTCTCTGGAAATCGATAAAAAAGTAAGCACTCAAACGCCTAGCGAGCGGTCGAAACTAAAAATCGAAAAAAGACCAGCCGCTCAAGCGCCCGGGGAGCACTATGAGGCGCTCAAGCGCCCCGTTAGCGCCAAGCTAGGCTCATGAAGGGTTTAAGACCCAGGCCAGCACTTCGCTAGCAACAGCCTCTGTTTTTCAAAATTAAAAAAAAAAAAGAGAGAGATTTTGACCATACAACCTAGACATGTATGAAAGAAAATAGAGACTAAATAATTATACTATACGCGTGCAAAAATGAAAGTTCTCAATGGAGGTCATATACCTTTGGACATCAAAGCGAAGATTTGCACGGCACTGTGGTTTTAAGTTTTGATAGAATTGGGCTGGGAACCTAATAAAGAACGCAACTCAAAAACAACAAATGATTCAAATACAGATTCTGACTGCTTTGACATGATTTGGAAATAGCCAATTATCCTAACAATTACTGTTCCCACTCCCTGCTCACAAAGATCTTTTTGCAGCTCCAAACCCATAACCAATAGATCAATCAATAGCAACTTCACACACCAAGTGGCCTTTGAATTAACACCAAAACCGATTAAACATTTCCTTTGCCAATTCATCAAGAAAACACTTACCCTTTCCTTTTGTTAATTAAAAGAACTAAAAATCGTGCAACATGCCATATTGAGAATCAAACCAAATTTCATGTGAGATTGGCGACATTAATCATGTGAGTCTGTGACCACCAGCTTTCTACCACAATGCCCTTAATGGGAAAGGTTAGGCTATGCCCCAAGCCCGTTTGGAAAGAGCACTTGTGGGCACATTTAAGCCCCTCCTGTCAAGCACCCTCCCCATTCAAATATTAGCACAACAAGCTCTAAAAATAAATGTGCACATAAATTTGAGGTAAAAAACAATATTCGGCAAAAATTAAACCATTGATTCAATAGAATAGAAGCAGAGATCAGATTTGTAAAGAATGGAACTGAACTGTTACAAATAAATTACATAACATCCAACAAATATTATTTACACCCCTCTCTCCATGTGTGTATACACGCGCATGCATGTGCATGTATGCTTGTAATCACTGATTATAAGATCTCTAACTATTGTGAAGCATATATTGAGAAATCTTTTTTTTCTTGAGAAAAAGAGCCTACAGCGACTAGAAATGAAGGCAGCATCTAGGGAAAGCAATTTTACACTTATATTCTCTTCTAGAAAAGCATGCAGTTCTGGGAATCAGATGATTTTTTTTTTTGGGGGTAATTAAAGATGATTTAAAATTCCATAACGCCATCATATATGGTGCCACATATTGCCTTTGAGTCACTAACTTGAGGCCTACATACCAGCCACAATTACTAAATTGACGCTTGATTTTTTTCCCCCCTTTTACTTTGGTCTCATTTTTTCCAAAAAATTATGTGAAAGGTTTGGCCGCATAGGCATCCCAACACACAACTGCGCGCAGATTCAAGACAACCCAAATTCCCCAACCAAACAAAGCCAGAACAGAGAAATTAGATGGGAAATCCACCAATGCAACTCCATTTAACATTAATTTAAAGAAACTAAGAGAAACGAAGCTAAAACAGTCGACTTGATTATACTGAAGATACTGTAAAAGTGAGAAAGCAGATACCAGTTTTTAAAAAAACAAGTAAAAGAACCACATATATCAATTCACTTCCAAGTTTCAAAATCAGGATTTGGTTTAAAACCAAAAATGAAACCACAGATTGATATGAGAAAATATCAAACCTTGGCTTTTGAGATGATCTTTACAGCAACAGTTTGGTCTCTGAGCTCTCCCTTCCTGCCCCTCGCTTGGCATGTATGACCGAAATGCCCTCGGCCCACCTCCTTCCCCAATTCATACTTGGCACCGAAATTCCTATTGTAACCGAAGTCCTTGTCCAGTGACTGATCAGGCTCCGTGGCACCATCCTCGGGGATCGGGCCCTCCTTGGGCTTCGCATGGCCAAACCGTCTCGCGAGGGAAGCCTTGATGTGCTTCGCCGGCGATGGAGGCGGGAACGGCCGCTTAAAAAACTTCCGCGGCGTCGACCTCACAGGCGACGGCGAAACTCCGGCCGGAAGCGGACTCGCTACTCCGTGAGGGTACGGACTCTGCCACGGACTTGCCGCCGATGATCGAGCTGGCGTGTTCTTCACGGATTGTGCGTTAACGGCGCCGTTGTAAGCGGATGACCTTCCCGGCGTCGGCGGCGGTCGATCACCGCCGTCAACCCCGACGACGTTGGTGGTGGTGGCTTTGGTCCCGTCGCCGTCGCTGGAGGGAATGGTCTTGCCGTAGCACTGCCCCATCGAAGCTTTTAGTCACGCCTCTCTCTCTCTCTCTCTCTCTCTAATACCGATCAGGTAAAACCTCACCACACCACACCACACCACACCACAGACTAAAGCATCTGAGGCTAAATTACATATGTTTTGGATCTGTGGATTAGCGCCGGAGAGACATAGTAGAGATCTACAGTGAGAAAACGATGAGAACAGAGAATGAGAAGAACTGAATCAGACAGAACGAAAGAAGAAAGACAGAGAGAGAAACAAATATGCAGATATAGACATGTATACACACACGCTCAGGTTAGAAACTGACAAAAGAGAGAGAGAGGGAGAGAGAGAGAAGCATACACATACAGTTGGAAGATCTGGAAGTCCGGGAGGTGTTGAAATTTGGCAGAATCAATTAATCAAACATAGGATTTCAGAATCCCAATGCAAAGCGCGGGGATTTGGCTGTAGCTAATCCTTCTCCGTATTCATCGAATTACTTAAAATTAATAATTAAAAATTATTAATTTGAATTTATTAACAAAATACTATTCATCCCGAATTAGATTACCTACAGAATGACCGAATTAATTAATAAGGGACAAATAACTATAAAATAAAAGTGCAATCAAAGTTGAATTATATTTACTTTATTGAATGTTTTATTTTTTTAAAATATATTTTTATAATTAAAATTATTTATTTTATAGTAATTTTTAATTTTATTATTCACAAAAAAAATTAATTTAATTAGATATCTATAACTATATAATCTGATTATATTTGTTTAATATTATTTTTTATAAAATTATATTTACGATTCATTTGTTTTTCAACAAATGAGATTATTCACATAACTATCAATATCTAATTAATTTAATTATTTACGTGAATAATTCACTTGATAAATATTACATAATAAATAATTTTAATTATAAAAATATATAGAAATATTAAGTCTTTCAAAATAAATCACCAAAATAATTGATCGATAATAATTTAATAAGTATTTTTTACTCTCACCGTCTCACATTTTTTTTTAAAATTCAACTCTAATTTTTTTTAAGTTTATTGTACCATTTGTTTATTAAAAAACTTAAATTTTTACAATATATTCATCGAGATCTATTAATCAATATTGATACTAAATATAAAAATATATAAAAACAAAAAATAACTTTTTAAAATTCATTTTAAAGAATTTCTAATTAACTTAACTTTTTGTTTGGCAAAAAGTTTAAAGTTAGATTTTTGTCTT